>JAJEJH010000808.1:0-63172 GCA_026122585.1 Anacardium occidentale
CGGTGTATTCAGCGCACCCAGGCAGCACGAAAATGTATCGAGACCTCAAGAGAAGTTTCTGGTGGTCAGGGATGAAGAAGGACATAGCAGACTTCGTCTCCAGATGCCTAATATGTCAGCGAGTGAAGGCAGAGCACCAGAGGCCCTCACGATTACTTTACCCCTTGAGTATTCCTGAGTGGAAATGGGATGATATCTCCATGGACTTCATCTCAGGTCTTCCCAGAGTCCAGCGGGGATATGATGGTGTATGGGTGGTAGTTGATCGGGTCAGCAAATCAGTCCTGCTAGTCAGACAGGGGATGTCTACAGAGCAGCTAGCCAGACTCTATATTAGAGAAGTGGTGAGACTCCACGGGGTTCCCAGGATGATAGTGTCAGACAGGGACTCCAGATTTCTATCAGCCTTCTGGAGATCTCTGCAGAGAACATTGGGAACCAGGCTGCATTTCAGCTCAGCATATCACCCTCAGACAGATGGTCAGACTGAGAGGGTGAACAAGATATTGGAGGATATGTTGAGAGCGTGTTGTATGGACTTCCAGACCGATTGGGCAGAGTTGATTCCTCTAATAGAGTTCGCCTACAACAACAGTTATCAGAAGACGATTTAGATGGCTTCATTCGAGGTGCTTTATGGTCGGAAGTGCAGATCTCCTCTCTATTGGGATGAGATTGGAGAGAGAGATTCTTTAGAGACAGCAGTGGGACCAGAGACGACTCAGAGGATGATTGAGCAAGTCAAGATCATCAGACAGAGAATGAGACAGGCCTAGGATCGTCAGAAAAGTTATGCTGATCTTCGGCGCAGAGAGATAGAGTTCGCAGTGGGCGATAAGGTATTTCTGAGGATTGCTCCCTATAGGCAGGTCCTCAAATTTGGGAAGAAGGGAAAGTTAGCGCCCAGATTTATTGGTCCCTACGAGATTCTTGAGAGAGTAGGGACAGTCGCCTATCGATTAGCACTGCCAGCCAGCATGGACAAAATCCACAACGTCTTCCATGTGTCACAGTTGAGAAAATATGTGGGTGATCCGTCTCATGTTCTTCAGTTTTCAGAGGTTGAGTTGGCAGAAGATCTCAGCTATCAAGAGCTTCCAATTCAGATCTTGGACTACAGAGTCAAGGTCATCAGAAATAAAGAAATTCCCCTAGTCAAAGTTTTGTGGCACAGTCAGAGGGTGGAAGAAGCCACCTGGGTGGTAGAGTCTGAGATCAGGGATAGGTTCCCAGAGTTGTTCAGGTAAATTCTGGGGTCAGAATTTTTATAAGGGGGGAGGAATGTAGCATCCCAGGTTTTAGAAAAGCCCTTAGGGGTAGAATTTTAGGGGTTAGAAATAGAATTCAGAGATAGTTTGAGAGTCTAGAAGAGTTCAGGGGTGAGATGGTAGTTTTTCAGAGCTGTGTGACATTCGTATGATTCCTTTAAGGAGGTTTTAATCATACGAAGCGCGGGAAATGGATTTTATTCATTTTCCCTTGGTGCACTCCCGTGCATCATCCCTGCACGCCCGTGCAGGTGGGTAGAAAAGGAGAGAGAGGCGAGAGTTATTACATTTTCTCACCCGTTTCAGCTTTTCTTTCTCCATTTTCAGCAGCTACCAGCCCTAGGCGAGAAGTTCAACTTCCAGCGGCTCCCAATCCAGCCAGAGATCAGAGAGATTAGATTAAGTTTAAGTTTCCAGCAGCCATGTCAAGAGGTAAGTGTTTCTTACTTCTTCCAGAGTTTCCCAGCATGCTTTGTGATGATTGATGATGCCTGGAAACGTGTGTTTCCGTTTCCAGCTTGTGATGCTTTGTGTGTATGTTTATATGCTGATGAGATGACGATTTTATGATGATTTCCACCCACATGCGTACTTATCTCAGTTATATGTGTGTTAGTGAGAGAAATCTCAGATTTGTCATGGTGAAATACATGATGTTGGGTGAAGGATGAAATTGAGGATGTATATCTGTATATTCAAGTGCCTTGGATGTGTGTTTGTGATTAATTTCAGATTGGATGAGTTTTGGGTTGGTTTCCAGCAGTTTCAGACGGGCCATGTCTGAGCAAGACAAGGAGCACGGCTGTGTGCCCGCACGAGCACGCCTGTGTGTCCTTGTCTTTGCGAAGGCACGGCCGTGTGCACGAAGTGCACACGGTCTAAAAAGCTGAGGACACGATCGTATGTCCTAAGGGACACGGTCGTGTGTCCTGCATTTGCATGAAATGACCAAATATTCTAGTAGCTTGCACGGCCAGGCACACGACCGACGCACAGTCCTGTGTGCCTGGGCACACCCCGTGTGCCTTTGCGCGGCACGGTCGTGTGTTTGTGCAGCACGCCCGCGCGTCTGCCCAGCATGCCCGTGCGTCAACTTAAATTTTCCCAGAATTGCAGAAATTGAAGTATTAAAGGGTTGGTAACCATTCCAAGGCTTAATAATCATCAGATAAAATCCAGATTTCAGATGAGAAATGTAGCATATGCATCCATAGCATAGCATGTAGTCTGAAAGAGGAACTAGGGATCCGAATTTAGTAGTTTTCAGCATTCAGAACCCAATGTATGGGTTGCAGTTTTGGGTGAACTCGAAGGGGCATCTGTGGGACCCAGCTTTCTGACATCAGTCAGATTGCTCAGTACAGTTATCAGCTTTCTAGCCTATAGCTAGAATGTTCAGCCCACTTGGCCAGGATGCCGAATCCCTGTGTTCATCAGCCTGATCAGCACAGCAAGTACCTTCGGGTACAGTTAGATGATTCAGATGCATGCATCATCAGTCATTTTCAGTTTCTAGTTCAGCATGACATTACATATATACATATTGGCAGTAAATAATGTATATCAGTAATCAGAAAGCAAACAGATAAACAGATAATCAGTTTCAGCACCCGCAAACGATTAAATGCATGTATAGGGCCGACCAGGTATGTATGCCCTTGTTTGTTGCTTGCTTGGGTCGAGGGAAGTAAGGAATGCTTACTGGGTGATCATTATCACTCATCCCTTTCCTTCTTCCTTCCTTTTCAGGTTAGTGTGCTGCTGGTGAGGAGCAGGTGGACTGAGGCTAGCGAGAGAGGACCCACACACTCTTCCCAGTTGTATCTTCTTTCAGTTTTGGACCTGTGAGGTCTTGTATGTATTTTGTACATTTCCAGATGTGAAGAACCTTGTACAGAACAGTATATAAATGAAAAAACAGTTGGGCTCATTGTATATTTCATTTTCAGTTCAGCTTCCACTTATGATGTAATTTAGTTCAGCAGGTTTCTTTTTCGTAGGATTCCCGTCTCGGGTACCCAATTTCCAGTTTAATAAAGAAAAGAGCAGTTGATTCAGCAGTAGGGGTACTCGGGGCGGCGGGTCTTACAATGTTTCCATGGGAAAAAATCTGGTTCTCTTCTATCCTTTATTTAGCACTTAGAGAGTAGAAGAATCGAAGAAAAATGGATTATATGTTGTACCATATAAGCACCCAACAAACTACTAGGCACAAGTAGTCCACCTAGTGCAAATACACTAGGTGTAAACAAGACAAATCATTTGGAGCCAGCCCCAAGGTTTCCGTAGTTAGTCACCAAGTCGGACTAATATGCTACAAGAAAAATGAACCAAAAGAGCCACTCTGTCCTTAACTAGATGATTCATCAGACATCAGAACCTTCCTTAATATATATAGGTAAGCATGTTCAAGATATATCCCAGTTATATGATAAGTGTCGATTGCATGTATAATTCTGTGGTCAATTTATAGAGTATTAGGGGTGATTTGACTATTTTACCCTTATTATGTGCATATTTCGGGATCATAGGTTTTTATATTTGGTTTTGTAAGAAATTTTGATTTTGATGTGATTTCAATGGAAATGAAGTCAAAAAGACACTTATGAAGGACTAGTCGGTGACTCGACTTTAGTCTAAGAAAAAATGAGCAACTAGAGCATAAACAGAGAAAGAGAACGATGTGCGCCACAACAGAAAAATAAGGATTTTCAATATGTTTGAGTTTTGTAATGAAATCACCAAAGTTGTAATGGAAATCTCAAGCTTTTCAAAAAGCTATTTTGCGGAAAAATCTGAGTTCGTTTGAGCCTTCAACTGTTGTCACAAATTCAGGTTTTCTTGGTAAAATTCTGTTTCCGACTACTGAGCACTAAAATGGTGATAACTTGAGATTCTGAAGTCCAAATGAGGTGATTCAAACGTAAAATGAAACTAAACATCCAGGACTACAACTTTGATACATATAGAAATTTTAGATTCCAGAAGCTACATGCCACAGCATCATGTCGGAACATAAGAGAATGCAGGAGACGCATGAAAATTCCAAAAGCTGCATGCTACTACATCATGTTGTAGCATGCTTAGTAGAAACAGGACAGAAGCTCCATGCCACAACATCATGCCATGGCATGCCCAACAACAACCTAGGCAGAATCATCATGCCGCGACATAGACACTTTTTGCAGAATTTTAGTTTGATTGAAAATTTTCCATAACCCTAAGTATATATATTACATTGTAACTTTAGAAAAAGAGAGGGCCATCCTAGGAGAGTTTTTGAGAGATTTTCCAAACACTTTTTAGAGTTCAATATTCTGTTTTGAAGAATCAATCAAAAGCTATTCAGATTACAATTGTGAGACAAATATTCATCAGATTATAATAAAAGATTCAACAATTTATCTGGTTTTGTTCTTATTTTTTTTTATTATGCTTTGCTTAAATCTGATTGTTTATTTTTGTTTAGTGATGAGCTAAATAATTTTTGCTAATATTAGGGCTAGCTAATTCATGAATGCATAGTATTTTTCGATTTTAAACTGCAAACATGATATTTCATGTAAGTTTGCATTCTGAATCTAATGCCTATTGAAAACTTGGTCAATTTTTAATAAGGTCTTTGTTGTATGATTGAGACCGAGAGGTGAGATTGCATAAAAGTAGTTAAAATATGAAACATAGATTAATCAAATATAGAGATATATTTGATAATACATGCAATAGTCATAGGCATAATAAGCTTGTGTTGAAAGCTAGTGAATTTCATAGAACTTAATGCATTTTGATCTGAATTGAGAGGGATTCTAATGCTACCAAATCATATTCTAAAGCCTTACAACTCCACCCTGAAAATCTAGCATTGCTCAAGCACTAAAAACATCCAATAATCTAAAATTTTTGTAAGAAAATAAACCTTAAGCATAAAAGAATTGTTCCACCAACTTGAGGGTGATCTAAACATAAAGATTTTTTGCACACAAGCTTAAAGGAAGGCTCACTTGATACAATACTCATCAACTTGAATCTTCACCACCAACTTCCTTCTTGTAATGGAAATTGGATAAAGGATACAACTTGGTTCATAAGAACACAAGGTTCCAAGAACACAAGAGAGAAAAGCCAAAGCTTCAAAGTTTCATTAATTCATCAAAAGTCCCTCTTAAAATAAGTTTAGATTGCCTTTGATAGGCATGGTACAAACCATGGTTAAAATCTAGCTAACCCTAGTTAACTTAAATACAACTTAAATTAAATAAAAGAAAACATAAAAGAGACAAATTACATAAGTTCCCTAAATCTAATTACATTTAAAGCTAAAGAAAGAAATACATGTTTAAACATAAGCCCTTAGTTGGCTTGGCTTAACTTTTCCTTTTATCTTTGAACTTGTTGTGTAGTCACTTTATGATTTTGGACTCCTTTGAGGGCCATGAATGAATGTTAGAACGCTTGAGCTTCATAAAGTTGCATTGCTTGAATTTGATCTCATTCATCTTACCTTTGTAATGTGTGTGGAAATTATTCTTGGTAGGCTTACATGTGTGGTTGTTTTGGACCATGAAATTCTTTTTCTGAATTTCTTCTACTCTTGGATGTTTACCATGATCATAAAGAAGTGTTGGTGGAGTGGAATTCATATCACATTTTTATCTAATTAAATCTAAATAGAGATATTTAGGTTATTAGATTTTTAAGTAGGATTAATATTGCTTGAGAAAGAATATTGATCAATTTAGGAAATTCCATTGTCATATGAATAACATGAGATATTCAGTCCTATGAAGAACCTACATTGTAGTGAATTAGTGAATCCAAAGTCTAAGCATCATCTTGTATATTATTATTCGATTTATCTAAGCGTGTTAATTGTTTGATTTCAGTTTTGGTTTTAGTTTTAGATTTATTTTCTATTCATATTCGATAGTTTAGATAAAGTTATGAGTAGTGTCGTATTGGTACTTGTCTACGCAATCTCGTGGATTCGAAAACCTTGAATATTTCTCGTATTACTCTGAACTGATACACTTGCTAGGAAGCTAGAGTTTAAACTTTAACGTACCAAGTTTTTGGTGTCATTGTCGGGGATTACGTCTTAAATAATATCGAGATTTATTGCTTATAATTTTACTCTAGAAATTTTATTTAATTGTTATTTTAGTTTGTTTTTCTTTTTGTTTCTATTTTATGGTGCTACTTGGTCTTGTTTGCTTTGTAGGTTCTTACCTAGTACATGATACGTACTAGAAATCAGACAACTGAGTCTTTCAGTTATGAGAGAGAAAGAACATTATATCAGTTGACGAGACAAAGAAGAGTAATGACAAAAGATCAATGCATAGCACCACCAGCTTTAGAGCAAGCTAATCAAGCCATAAACCAGTGATCTTTGATTGATTATACGACTTTTACAGTCGAAGGAACAACTTCAAGCATAAGGTGACCATCAATACAGGCCAATAATTTTGAAATCAAACTGGGTATAATCTAGATGATTCAAACATTAATTCAATTTAATGATTTGCCTAGTGATGATCTAAATCAACACATTGTTAATTTCTTGAAGATTTGTGATATTTTCAAACAGAATAGAGTTATAGATGACGTCATCATTAAAGGACAAAACAAAGAGTTGGTTAAATTCATTGCCTATTAGATCAATCACTACTTAGGATGAAATGACACAACGATTCCTAGCAAAGTTCTTCCCTCCATCAAAGACTGTCAAACTATATAATGACATTACAACTTTCATGCAGTATGACACGAAATCATTATATGAAAGATGAGAGAGATACAAGGAGCTACTTTGGAAATGCCCATACTATGGCTTGCCTATACGGTTTCAGGTATAAACTTTTTATAATGGTTTAATGCTTATTAATCGTACTTTGGTTGATGCAATTGCAGGAGGTAACTTTATGAGTAAGACACCAGAGGAAGCATTCAAATTGTTAGATGAAATGACTTCCAATAGTTACCAATGGCAAAATGATATAGCACCAAAGAGAGTTATAAGAATACATGGAATGAATTCTTTCAATATATTGGCTACCTAAATAGAAGCATTAAATAAGAAAATTGATGCAATGGTGGTAATGCAAGTGAAGAGCATAATTTATGACTTATGTGGAGGGGGTCATGCGAGCATTGATTGTCAAGTAGGTAACCCATTCATAGATTCATCTGATAGTGCTAATTTTATAGGAAATTTTCACAGGCCTCAACAAAATAACTTGTACTCTAACACATATAATCCTAGGTGGCAAAATCATCCCAATCTTTGATGAAGCAATCAAAATCCAGTAAAGCAACCACCACCAGGGTTTCAACCTTAATAGAAGAAATCAAATTTGGAAGAGATGTTAAGAAAGTTTATTAGTAGTGCTGAAAAAAAATTTCAAAACCAAAAAGCATCCATCAAAAATCTTAAGGTGCAAGTGGGACAAATGGCAAACTTGGTAGCTAGGAGAGCACAAGACACACTACCAAGTGATATCGAAACAAACCCTAAGAAATATATGAAAGCCATATCACTTAGGAGTGAGAAAGAGCTGAAAGGTCCTGAAGAAGAAAAGTATAAAGAAGCTAAAGAAGATGAACCAGTGGCAAGAAAGGTGGAGAAAAAGCCAATAAAGATCAAGCCTCATTTTCCTCTTGCATACAAAAAAAAAATAAAATTGGAAAAGCAATTTGCAAAATTTTTGGAAATATTTAAGAAACTTCATATTAACATTCCTTTTGTAGATGTCTTGCTCCAGATGCCAAGTTATGTAAAAATTTTAAAGGAAATCTTGTCTAACAAGAGAAAATTAAAAGAGTATGAGATAATCAAGCTCACAAAGGAGTGTTCTGCCATTCTTCAAAATAAATTGCCACTAAAGCTCAAAGATCCAAGGAGTTTTTCTATCCCTTGTACTATAGGTTCACTTTCTTTCTCAAATGTGTTATGTGATTTAGGGGCAAGTGTAAACTTAATGCCCTTGTCTATTTTCAGGAAATTAGGACTTGAAGAACCATAACCCATCACAGTATCTTTACAAATAGCAGATAGATCAATCAAGTATCCAAGAGGTATTATGGAAGATGTGCTGGTAAAGATTGATAAATTTATATTTTCTATGATTTTCTTTTGTTAGACATGGAAGAAGATATCAAAGTGCCATTAATTTTTGGAAGACCATTGTTAGCAACTGGAGGGCTACTAATCAATGTAAGAGAAGGAACAGTAAAATTAAGAGTTGATGATGAAACAGTGACTTTTAAAGTGAATAAAGCCACAAGTCCCTCTAGTGAAAAAGAGACATGTCATAGAGTGGAAGTGATAGAGAGAACAACATATCTTAAGAAGAGGAATGTTAAAGATGACAAAGATAAACCTAAAAAATGGCGAGACCAACAACCCATAAGAAACAAATATGATGGTAGCCAAAAAGAATCTTCTTTCAATTCTTAATGGCAACCCTTCCTTAGAAAACTAAGAGGTCAAGAAACTAGTCTATTTATCGTCACAAAAGCCTATGCTAAAGGATATATAGGAGAAAATCACAAGGATAAAGACATTTACATGATCGAAGGGCAACGATGGAAATTTTATAAAGAAAGTGGATAGAGAAAAGGCAAACCCTTAATCCCATTGAATAATCTGCCATAAGAAGACCAATATCAAGTTGAGCTAAAGACTATGTTGAACCCTCTGTGGATTTTGAATTGATGCAAAACATATGTTAAAATATCTAATTGATCCATGCATATATCGAATATGACAAAAGAATCAAAGGGTTTATTTTTTGCAGAAATTATCTAATACATGATCGTATGTAATCAGACCGCACAATCGTGTTATCTTTTATTGCAATTCAGATTTGCTTAAGGAAGGCACATGACCATGTGCATGAGACACACTACCATGTGTATAAGACACATGACCATGCACATGAGGCACACGACCATGTGTTAAAGGCACATGACCATGCGCAGGAGGCACACGACCATGTGCATGAGACACACACTCGTGTGTTTTAAGGCACACACCCGTGTGTATGGGCCACATGACCATGCACATGAGGCACACTCCCATGTGCCATGAAGAAAATTTTCTACACGCCCGTGTTATGCTGCCATGCCAAATAAAGACAAAATAAGAGCATTAATAACACACGACCGTGTAATAGAAACACACACCCATGTGCAAAGAAAAAATTCAGCCGTGTGTTTCCCATGCGTTGATAGTGCGCGTACCCGTGCTAGCTTCTGGAATCTGAAAGTAAATTGAAGAAAATTGACACATGCCCGTGTGATGAAAAGACTCACGCCCGTGCAAGCATAATTATAACCGTTGGAATTGCAGATTAAAGGAAGCACAACCGTGCAAGAAAAGTGACACACCCGTGTAGTTTTCCAGAAACTCTCCAACAGCTCTCAAATCAGCAAGTAACGGTTATATTCTTTCATTTCCTATAAATTGGAGCTGATTTGAAGATTGGGGGGTTAGAGAATTAGGCCAAAAACTTCTACTCTTCATTCTCTAATTCTTCTCCAAACTTCTCTCACAAAAATTACATTTGTAAATCCTTAGAGAGAAACCTTGAGAGCAAATTGTAAATCAGCCTTGTGAGGCAAATTGTTGTAAAAATTTCACAAACCCTTGGGCGCAATCCCGTGAAACTAGTGTTGGGGCGTAATCCCTGTTAAAACTAAGTTAAGGGCGCAATCTCTTGTATCAAAACTAGTGTTAAGGGTGAAATTCCCTTGTTGAAAAAAACTATTGTAACTTTGGGTTAAAGTTAGTGGAAGGAAAATCTTCGAGCGGGGTTGCTTGGAGTAGTGGACGTAGGAGGCGTGGAGAAGCTCCGAACCACTCTAAAATCGGTTGAGCATTTCTTTCCTTTACTCTCTTTATTTATATTTGCTTAGTCGTTTAATTGTGCTTAATTGTGTTTATATTTGCATGTTTGTGTTGGTTGAATAGGAAAGAAATTAAAACTTGATAAAATTTGTAAATAACCTATTCACCCCCCCTCTAGGTTATTTGCCATCTAGTTTTTGGGGTTTTACAGACTATAAACAAGTGTTTCTTGGGAGGCAACCCAAGTTGTATCCTTTATATTTCTTTGCTTTTCATTTTTCTTGTTTTTAATTTTTTTTATTTGTTAAACTGATGTAATCTAACAATATTTGTTTAAGGTTGTTTTTTTATTAGCATTGTCTATGGAGAAATTTTCTGAGTTTTAAATCTCGATCAAGCAAGAAAACCTTACACAAAATAAGAGAAATAGTTCTAACTTTATACTTTTCTCATTCGCCATTGAGGACAATGTCAATGCTAGGTTTGGGGTGAGGAAAAGTTAGAACTAGATTGTATGCATAAAAACATCTGTGACAAATTTTGGAATTTTTTTTGTGTGTGTGGTGAATTAGCTCTTATGTCTATGATTATACAAAACTATGATGAATGATCGGTATATGATAACCTAGTTTTGTTTGATTTAGAGGTATGGAGAAACGTACATTACGAAATTGAAGCTTTCAGGTTTGAGGTATGTATGGTTGATGACTAAACTTGAGGAATTTTTTCTGTGTTATATTCATGTATGCAAGTGACAAATTTAAAAACCCTTAGGTGGACCTAACGATTGTTTGAACTATGGTTTTGAAAATGTACATTACTTAGATCCTTAGATAGAATGAGAATATAAATGAGAAAAACATTAAAGGCATGAATTAAAATTTCAACTACTCCAATGTCTTAGTTGTTGAGTAGGTTGGGGGTTAGCATATCCACCGTGAGTGACCCTCGAGCGAAAAATGACTAGAGACAAGAGTATGTAAAACACCATAGGTTTATGACTAGTTGAGTAACCAGGTAGTGGTATTACAAGTATCGATTGCTCACGTAAAAAGACTGGTTCACAATCTAAGAAAACCAAATAAAGCCTTGAAAAATTATGTGTAAAAGAAAATACCAACAAAGAAAAGTATTATTAAGCATGATACATAATGAGCTAAAAGTCATGACAACGGTCGAAGCATTGTCAGTAATAGATCAAAGGAAGACAAATGAATTTTTTGATTGAGGGAACTTGTTTATAAAACTTGTTTTTTTAGTCACTTATATATGTGGAAGTATGCATAGATATATTCTGAAAGTTTGATTGACGGTTTGTGAATGAAATGAATGTAAGAATTGATAAAGTAGTGGTGTGTTGTTTTGAAATACTTCTAAGGAGAATGAGGTTGGTAAGTTGTATACTGATTATTTTTTGTATTTCATGAGACAATTGTACGAATTAACTATTGTGTTGTTATAATATTATGTGCTTGCTATATATATTTTTTTTTCTAGGGATTGGGTAAATGATGTTTGTGGGTAGCATCACTAAAAACCTTCACGAGACAGTAACTCATCCACTAGGGTCACCTAGGGGTTTAGAGGTTTATTGCATACGTTAAATGCAATCGTGACAACTTACAGAAGTGGTTTAGATAGTTAGTGAATATGTTAGTTTTAATTGTATTTTATTTAGTTTTCACTCCTCTTTTGTTCTAGTAAGTCGCTTATTTTGCTAGGGGCTAGTAAAAAGCTAGTTGGGGGTTGTGATATGTGTCAAATGCATGTATAATTTCATGGTCAATTTATAAAGTTTTAGGGGTGATTTAACTATTTTACCCTTATTATGTGCATATTTCGAGATCACAAGTTTTCATATTTGGTTTTGTAGGAAATGTTGATTTTGATGTGATTTCAATGGAAATGAAGTCTAAAAGACACTTGTGAGGGATTAGTTAGTGGTTTGACTTTAGTCCAAGAAAGAATGAGCGACTAAAGCATAAACAAAAAAGGAGAGCAATGTGCGCCACAACATAAAAATATGGATTTTCAATATGTTTAAGTTTTGTAATAAAAAAGTAGTCTTCACCAAAGTTGTAATGGAAATCTCAAGCTTTTTAAAAACCTATTATATGGAAAAATCCGAGTTTGTTTGAGCTTTCATCCACTGCCGCAAATTCAAGTCTTCTTGGTGAAATTATGTTTCTGACTATTGAGCACTAAAATGGTCATAACTTAAGATTTTGAAGTCCAAATGAGGTGATTCATAAAGCCAAACAAAACTAGACATCCAGGGTTACAACTTTGATAAAGATAGAAATTTCAGATTCTAAAAGCTACATGTCGCGGCATCATACTACATCATAAGAGAATGCACGAGACACATGAAAATTCCTACATCATAAGAGAATGCACGAGACACATGAAAATTCTAAAAGTTGCATGTTATGGCATCATGTTGTAGCATGCTCAGTAGAAACAGGACAAAAGCTCCATGCCATAGCCTTATGCCGCGACATGCCCAACAGTAGCCTAGGTAGAATCATCATGCCATAGCGTGGGCATTTTTTGCAAAATTTCATTTTTATTGAAATTTTTCCATAACCTTAAGTACATATATTACATTGTAACTTTAGAAAAGAAGAGGGCCATCCTAGGAGATTTTTTGAGAGATTTTTCAAGCACTTTTCAGAGATTTAATATTTAGTTTGGAAGAATCAATCGAAAGCTATTCAGATTGCAACTGTGAGACAAATATTCATCAGATTTCAATAAGAGATGCAACAATTTATTTGGTTTTGTTTTTTTTATTATTATTATTATTATTATGCTTTGCTTAAGTCTGATTGTTTATTTGTGTTTAGTGATAAACTAAATAATTTTTACGAATATTAGGGCTAACTAATTCATAAATGTGTAGTGTTTTTTGATTTTAAATAACAAGCATGTTATTTCATGTGAGTTTGCATTCTGAACCTAATGTCTGTTAAAACTTGGCCAATTTTTAATAGGATATTTGTTATATGATTGAGACCGAGAGGCGAGATTGTACAAAAACAACTAGTATACGAACGTGGATTAAGCGAATATAGAGATATATTTGATAATAAATGCAATAGTCATAGGTACAATAGGCTTGTGCTAAAAGCTAGTGAATTATATAGAACTTAATGTATTTTTATCTAATTAAATCTAAATAAAGATATTTAGGTTATTAGATTTTTAAATAGGATTAATATTGCTTGAAAAAGAATATTGATCAATTTAGAAGATTTCGTTGTCAAATGAATAACATAAGATATTCAGTTGTATGAAAAACTTATATTGTAGTGAATTAGTGAACCTGAAGTCTTTGCATCATCTTGCACATTATTATTCGATTTACCTAGACGTGCTTATTAATTGTTTGATTTCAGTTTTGGTTTTAGTTTTAGTTTTATTTTCTATTCATATTCGATAGTTTAAAAAAAGTTAAGAGTAGTGTCATCTTGGTACTTGTTTACGTAATCCCGTGGATTCGACAACCCTGAATACTTTTCGTATTACTTTGAACTAGTATACTTGCTAGGAAGTTAGGGTTTAAACTTTAACGCATCATTATATATAAGAAAAAATTCAAATTATGTGTCTATTAGCTATCAACATTATTATTGATATACAAATACTACTATGCTAGATAATAGTCATTTAAAAAATTTTCTGAAAGTCTTCTGCTTTGGATTAATGAGTGGACATTGAGCCTAAACATTTTGAAATTTATATATGAAATATGGACCTATTGTAATATTGTGAGGAATCTGAAGATATAAATGGATGTATAGCTAACAGTATGGATGACAGTGTGACTAATCAAGCAAAATCTCAAGCAGAAAGTTAAAATATCACAAAAAAAGTTCTCAATGTGTAAATAAAAGAAGTCGATTCTTATGTTATCCAATTCAATTTCCCTTTCAAGCTTTCCATGCCACCTAAGAGGAGGCTTAATACTATTAGGCCTATTGGTAGCAGCTAGGGTTGGATTTGAGCCAAACTAAATACGAACATGTATATGTTCATGTTCAGACTTGTTTTATATAGTTTGAATTTGTATTTGTGTTTGTATTCGTTGAATTTTTTTATTGTAAAGTTTGGGTTTGTGTTCAATTTGTATAACTTAATTTATGTTTGGTTTGTATTCATATTCGTATTCATATTCATGTTCAGTTTATATAATTCGTATTTATATTTTATTAAAAATTATAATTAATACAAATGATTAAAAAATTTTTAATTTAAGTTTGGGTTTGTATTCGATTCGTATAGTTTGTATTTGGGCTTATGTTCACTAATTTTTTAAATTATAGTTCGGGTTCGTGTTTGTGTTGGGGTTCGAATAATTAGTTTTAGATTTGTTCGAGCCAAACTCAAAAACGAACCCTAAGATATTCGGTTTGAGTCTAGTCCTAGTAGCAGCAATTACAACTAGTCCATCAGTTATATCAATCCCATCTATCAAATTCAATAGTATGGAAACCATCCTTTCAGGGAGCTTTTCACCTCCATCTTTCCATGCAGTAGCATTGGCATTCAATGACTACCTTAAAACTAAGGACGTTTATGTAATACGTCTCTCTGAAATGCAATCTAGAGGATACAAATAATATAGTTAACTTTACAACTTAACATGAGTATTAAACAGTGATTTGATTGCATCTAGCTATGATAGAACAAACATATAGCTATCAAGAAAATAACTTATCAAGTTGGAATATAAAAAAAAAAAAAACCAACAGATTCAAAACAGCTAAACAATGTTTGTACTTCACAAACATGGAAAAAGGACACTTGAGAAGAAAATGGTTAGATTTCATGGTCAATATCACTAATGAGAATGGGCTAAAAGTTTGACCCTCTTATATCTACAGCATGTTTGAGACATGCATCCCACACTTAAAACTATAAGGTTGATAATGATCATTTAAACAATTGAAATGAGAAAAGGAAAAAGAACTTGGGTATCCTTAAGATGTGAGAACTAACCATGGTAAGAGCAATTTTGCTTGCTGAACCAAAAATTGCATACAATGCTCACTTTCACCATAATTTTGACTTATGATCTCTAATCCATTCATGGTGAAAAGGTTGACACCCACATCATGGGTACAAAGTTGAGCCAAAGAAGTTTTTCCTGTGTATTATAAAGAAGCACTCTACTCGTAGGACATAAACCAAGACTAAAATAGTAACATCATATGTTAATATTTAATTTCGATATATGAAATGCAATAATGTTTATCACATGAATGCTCATAAGTTTGCTAGATTAAAAGTTGAATGTACAACAACATATTCAATAGATAAAAAAGATACGTGAGAAGTATTGAAAACAACTATACATGACTAAAAGAATTAACAACAGCTCTTTGAAAGCTTAATTGAAGAAGATTATGAGTGAAAAGATGTATTTTGGTCATCACATTAGCACGTTAACATGCAAAATATCAAGCCTAAATTGGAAGGGTCACATGGATACATAGACATTCTAGGCACTCCTAATCTTACTCAACTTAACAAGCTTACAACTTTATGTTATATTGAAAAATTGATCTCATAAGGGTTACCTAAAACTGTATACAACTATATGAGTGAAAATTGTACAAAGTGAGCGAGCCACCAACATGTTATCTACTGCGTAAGCAAGATCCCAAAACTTTTAACCTTCGCATATCCAGCTCAAACCTAAAAGAATCACTAACCTACAAGGAAGGAAAATATAAAAGAATGAGTGACAAATTACTTAATAAGCATTTCTTATCTCTAACCACAAGCAGGTTTTTATCTTAGTCGATGTTCGTGACTTATCACATTATATTTAGTTTAATATTTTCTTTTTTTATCTTTTCTACAATACTTTCGATATCAATCATATTTTTGTCTTTATCTAAAGTTGATTCTCATGAAATTCTATGCATGACATAATATGAGTATGTTAGTGTCATGCTAGCTATGATCCAAAGAATATATACATAGAGTATATACATAAAAGTTGTATCTAAAAATAATGTATATGAAAATAACTACTTTGAGCCAGACTGATGAATACAAGGATTTGACACCCTGATCATATGAGTTCAATCTTACTAAAATCTCTTGATGCACAACTAGCACTCTCTCTAACGAGCTTGGTCAATGATCATGTCCTCTCTAACCGATGCTAGTTTCCCTTTCTAATGAATATGCAAACTCACAGGTACCCTCTCATGTTCACCTTTAACTTATATTTAGAATATTGTATATTTCTATTTTAAAACACATTATTGAATCCTTGGATTTTATTCTGAAAACACTTGTATGACATGCCATGTCATATGATAATAATCATGCACAATATCTTGTTTTCTCTTGGTATTATTAAGTTCTATATGCATAAAATGGCTTAGGAATGCCTTATAATATGTTTTTTGCATTTTTCCTTGGTACACAATCATGTAATACGTGACACATGTAGGACCCGCCGTCACGAGTACCCCTGCTGCTGAAAGATATTGCTCTTTTATTAAATAAACTGGAAATCTGGGTACCCGCGACGGGAATCCTACGAAAAAGAAAATACTACTGCTGGTCTGCATTACAAGCGGAAGCTGAAACTAAATCTGAAATATACAATGAGCCCAATGGCTTTCATACATATGTGACTGCTCTGTACAACTGTTTTACATCTGAGTACATATACATTTACAAAACGTACAAGTACAAGACCTCACAGGTCCAACTGAAAATAAAATACAAACTGGAGAGTGTGTGTGGGGTCCTCCTCGCCAGCCTCAATCCACCCGCTCCTCGCCAGCAGCAAACTGACCTGAAAAGGAAGGAAGAAGGAAAGGGATGAGTGATAAAGATCACCCAGTAAGCATTCCTTACTTCCCTCAACCCACGCAAGCAGCAAACAAGGGCATGCATACCTGATCGGCCCTATTCATGCATCTAATCGCTTGCTGGCACTGAATCTGATTTATCTGATTACTGCTGTTATCTGATTATTCTGTTATCTGGTTACTGATTTCTGATTAATGCATGTCAATATGAATATATGAAATGACATGTTGAGCTGGAATCTGAAAATGACTGATGATGCATGTATCTGAGCATCTAACTGAATGTACCCGAAGGTACCTGCTGTGCTGATCAGGCTGATGAACACAGGGATTTGGCATCCTGGCCAAGTGGGCTGAACATTCTAGCTACAGGCTAGAAAGCTGGAAACTGTACTGCTGCTGAGCTGACTGACTGGTGTCAGAAAGCTGGGTCCCACAGATGCCCCCTCGAGTTCACCCCAAAACTGAAGTCCATAGATTGGGTTCTGACTGCTGAAAACTACTGAATTCGGATCCTTGGATCCTCATTCAGACTATATGTTATGCTCTGAATGCATATGCTTCTATTCTTAACTGAATTCTGAATTATCTGATGTCTGATTGCCTTTGGATGGATTACCAAACCTTTAATAAATCAATTTCTGAATTTCTGGAAGAAATTGGCTGACACACGGCCGTGCAAGGAAAGCACATGGTCGTGTAGCACACACACACGGCCGTGCAGGCAAAGGCACACGGGCGTGTGCCCCAGCACACAGGACCGTGTGCCCCAGCACACGGGACTGTGTGCTGGTCGTGCGTCTGGGCGTGTGTGCTTCTGGAATTCTGGCCATTTCATGCAATAAATGGGACACACGGCCGTGTCCCTCAGGACACACGGTCGTGTCCCTGTGTTTCCTGCCCGTGTGCACTTCGTGCACACGGCCGTGTCCTTGCAGAAACAAGGGCACACGGGCGTGCTCCTGCGGGCACACGGTCGTGTGTCTTGCTCTGCTCAGACATGGCTCAACTGAAACGCGCTGGAAACCAACTGATTCTCATCCAAACTGAAATTAACTGAAAACATGCATAAATGGCACTTCTAACAACACATATCAATCATCAATTTCAACATCCATCCACTGCTACTGATTCCACCATTAACACATCAAGTTTTCTCACACTACACACACACAGCAAAGCATGCATGGTTCTGGGTGGAAAATAAGCATGGCAATCAACATATAATCATCATCTCATCATCATACATACATACAAGCATAGCATCTCAAGCTAGGAATGGAAACTCACATTTCCATCCACATCAAACAAGCTGGAAAACTGAAGGAGAGAGTAAGAAACACTTACCTCTCGACATGGCTGCTGGAAGCTTAAACTCAAGCTATTCTCTCTGATCTCTGGCTGGATTGGGAGCTGCTGGAAGCTGGACTTCTCTCCTAGGGCTGGAAGCTGCTGAAAAGGAGAAGAAAGCTGGCTGAAATGGGTGAGAAAATGAAAATCTCCCGTCCCTCTCTTTCTTTAATCCCACCTGCACGGGCGGGCAGGCTTGGCGCACGGGAGTGCGCCTGGGAAAATGGATGAAATCCATTTCCCGTGCTTCGCATGATTAAAACCTCCCTAAAGGCATCATACGAAGGTCACACAACTCTGGAAAGTTACTAACTCACCCCTGAATTCTGCTAAACTCCCAATCTATCTCTGAATTCTATTTCTAACCCCAAAACTCTACCCCTAAGGGCTTTTCTAAAGCTGGGATGCTACATTACCTCCCCCCTTAACAAAATTCCGACCCCAGAATTTACCTGAACAACTCTGGGAATCTATCCCTGATCTTAGACTCTACCTCCCAGGTGGCTTCTTCCACCCTCTGGCTGCACCATAACACTTTGACCAGTGGAATCTCTTTATTTCTGAGGACCTTGACTCTGTAGTCTAAGATCTGAACTGGAAGCTCTTGATAACTGAGGTCTTCTGCCAACTCTATCTCTGAAAACTGAAGCACATGAGATGGATCTCCCACATACTTTCTCAACTGGGACACATGGAAGACATTGTGGATTCTGTCCATGCTAGCTGGCAGTGCTAATCTGTAGGCGACTATCCCTATCCTCTCGAGGATCTCGTAGGGACCAATAAATCTAGGTGCTAATTTCCCTTTCTTGCCAAATCTGAGGACTTGCCTATAGGGTGCAATCCTCAGGAAAACTTTGTCACCCACTGAGAACTCTATCTCTCTGTGCCTCAGATCTGTGTAGCTTTTCTGACGATCCTGGGCCTGTCTCATTCTCTGCCTGATGATCTTGACTTGCTCAATCATCCTCTGAGTCGTCTCTGGTCCCACTGATACTTCTAAGGAATCTCTCTCCCCAATCTCATCCCAATGGAGAGGAGATCTGCACTTCCGACCATACAACGCCTCGAATGGAACCATCTGAATTGTCGCCTGATAACTGTTGTTGTAGGCGAACTCCATTAGAGGAATCAACTCTGCCCAATCGGTCTGGAAGTCCATACAACACGCTCTTAGCATGTCTTCCAATATCTTATTCACCCTCTCTGTCTGGCCATCTGTCTGAGGGTGATATGTTGAGCTAAAATGCAGCCTGGTTCCCAATGCTCTCTGTAGAGATCTCCAGAAGGCTGCCAGAAATCTGGAGTCCCTGTCTGACACTATCGTCCTGGGAACGCCGTGGAGTCTCACTACTTCTCTGATGTAGAGTCTGGCTAGCTACTCTGTAGACATTCCCTGTTTGACAGGCAGGAAATGTGCTGACTTGCTGAGACGGTCAACTACGACCCATACACCATCATAACCTCTCTGAACCCTGGGAAGACCCGAGATGAAATCCATGGAGATATCATCCCACTTCCACTCAGGAATACTTAGAGGATGAAGTAATCCTGAGGGTCTCTTGTGCTCTGCCTTTACTTGCTGACATACAAGGCATCTGGAAACGAAGTCTGCTATGTCTCTCTTCATCCCTGACCACCAGAAACTTTTCTTGAGGTCTCTGTACATCTTTGTACTGCCCGGGTGTGTTGAGTACACCGCACTGTGCGCCTCTGACAAAATCCTCTATCTCAGCTCTGAACTCTGGGGCACACAGACTCTGCCTCTGAACCTCAAGATCCCATCACTGAACTCAAAGTCTGGCACTACTCTCTCTGACATCTTCTGTAGCATACTCTGAGTCCACTCATCTGATATCCGCCCCTCTCTGATCTCATCATACAAAGAGGATCTGATCTGAAGCCTCGAGAATCCTGCTGTCACTATCTCTATCTACTCTCTAACAATCTCAGACTGCAGCTCTCGCTGAACTGATAAGCTGGAAAGAGCTACTCGCCTACTCAAGACGTCAGCCACCACATTGGCTCTCCCTGGGTGGTATCTGATGTCACAATCATAGTCCTTCACCAGCTCCAACCATCTCCTCTGTCTCATGTTGAGCTCTTTCTGGGTGAAGAAATATTTCAGACTTTTGTGGTCTGAATATATACTGCATCTGACTCCATACAAATAATGCCTCCAAATATTCAGGGCGAAAACGACCGCTACTAACTCTAGGTCGTGGGTAGGGTATCTCAACTCGTGATCTCTCAATTGCCTAGAGGCGTAGGCAATGACCCTACCATTCTGCATCAAAACTGCCCCGATCCCCTGATGGGATGCATCTGTATAGACATCGAACTCTACCCCCTCCTGGGGTAGCGCCAAAACTGGAGCGCTGGTCAACCTCTGCTTGAGCTCCTGAAATAGCTCTTCGCACTCCTCTGACCACATGAATGGAGACTCTTTCCTAGTCAAGGCAGTGAGAGGCCTTACTAGGCTAGAGAATCCCTCTATGAACCTCCTGTAGTAGCCTGCTAACCCGAGGAAGCTTCTGACTTCCCTAACTGTCTTCGGCCTTGGCCAACTCAGAATTGCTTCTACTTTGCTGGGGTCCACTGAAATACCCTCTGCTGATACCACGTGGCCTAAAAATGCCACTCTGTCGAGCCAGAACTCACACTTGGAGAACTTGGCGAACAAATGTTGATCTCTCAGTCTCTGAAGCACGAATCTCAAATGCTCCTCGTGCTCTGCTACACTTCTGGAATAAACCAGAATGTCATCTATGAATACCACCACGAACCGGTTGAGGCAATCAAGAAAAACCCGGTTCATCAAGTCCATAAAGATGGCTGGGGCATTGGTCAACCCAAATGGCATGACCACAAATTCGTAATGCCCATAACGAGTCCTGAATGCTGTCTTGGGGACATCTCTCTCTGCTACTCTGACTTGATAATAGCCAGATCTGAGATCAATCTTGGAGAAAACTGCTGCGCCTCTCAACTGATCAAAGAGGTCGTCGATTCTCGGCAGGGGATACTTGTTCTTCACCGTTACTCTGTTCAGCTCCCTGTAGTCAATACACATCCGCATTGACCCATCCTTCTTCTTTACAAATAAAATCGGAGCTCCCCACGGTGAACAGCTCGGTCGGATAAATTTCTTATCCACCAGCTCCTGCAACTGCTTCTTCAACTCTTGGAGCTCAGTTGGAGCTATCCGGTATGGAGCCTTGGAGATAGGAGCCGCACCAGGGAGAAGCTCGACACTGAACTCCAACTCCCGATCTGGAGGTAACCCTGGTAGCTCATCTGGGAAGACATCTCTGAAACCTCTAACCACGGGCACTTCATCGATACTTGGCCCCACTGAACTGCTGGATACTACATTGGCCAAGTACCCTACACAACCCTACCTCATCAATCTGCTCGCCTGGATGCACGAGATTATCATACTGTCTACTATGCCCTCACCGAAAATGAAACAATCAGGGCCTATGTGGAATCTAACCTTCTTTCTTCCACAATCTATCTCTGCATCATAATTCCCCAAGAAATCCATCCCCAAGATCATATCGAAGTCTGCTAACTCCAGCAGAATCAGACTGATACTCATCTGCCTACCCATGATTTCTATCTGCTGATCTAGGAGGACTCTGTCACTCACCACAAAACTCTCATCTGGCATCTCTACTAGGATACCCCTATCGGCCACACTAGGGTCAACCCCTAATCTCTCTACCACTCCCCTGGAAATGAAACTGTGTGTGGCCCCGCAATCAACCAGTATAAATAAAGGAGTACCAAGATAGAGAATCTGACCAGTAACTGCATGGGGTATGGCATCTGCCTGCTCCTGGCGGACAGCATAAACTCTGGCTCTGTCGCCGCCTCCACCTGAAGTGCTAGCACCACCTCCATGTGCTCCGGCACCACCTCTGAGAGCATCTGCTCCACCTCTCTCTGCTCTGAGTCCGCCTCTGGGTGGACCACCTCTACCTCGGAACTGACCACCACTACCTCTGCTGGGCCCAACACCAGCTCCGCCTCTGGTTGGGCAATCTGCCATCATATGCCCTGGCTGACGGCACATGTAGCACACTATCTGGCCTGCGAGGCACTCTCCTGAATGACGTCTGCCACACTGAGTACACCGTGGCAGGGAAAACTGTGGTGCAGTCCTCTGTCTCTGAACACCCTTAGCTGATCTCTTAGCTGACAGTGGCCTCTTGCCCTTATCTCTCTCATCTGCCCTCTCGGCTACTCGGCTCATGGTGCTCATTTTCTGAAGACTGGCCTCTGATCTGAGGGCTCTCCCCAAAGCATCACTGAACAGCTGGGGAGGGTACGGTCCGGTCAGGACATCCCTGGATATTGCTGGATGCAGGCCATGGACGAACTTCTGAACTCGGCCCAACTCGGTCCCCGCCAAACTAGGGACAAATCTCGCCAAGGCATTGAACCTTGTGGCGTACTCCTGTACTGAACTAGGCCCCTGAACCAATTCAATGAACTCTTGGGCCTTTGAATACATCAACTCTGAGCCCCGGTACTCGGCATCAAATAGCCGTCTGAATTCTGCCCAGGTCATCTGCTGCTCAGGGATGGTAGCCCTAGCTAGGCCCCACCACACCTTAGCATCGCCTCGGAGATGGAATGTCGCAAATCTGACCTTCTCTTTCTCTGATAACGTGAAGAGACCCATGCTACTCTCCACTGACTCAATCCACTCTTCTGCCACTGCAGGATCTTTGGACCCGCTGAACTTCATTGGCTGATACGGTCCTGGCAGATGGTAGATTGGATGAAGTCTACCTGATGAGCTTGTACCCACTGTCTCTGTACTAGTAGCCTGACTGTGCTCTCTGTACTCTGCTGGATACTGATATCCTTCTCTGGCAGGCTGAGGCTGAAACTGATAACCCTCTCTGGCAGGCTGAAACTGAAACGGATAAGCCTCTCTGGCTGCCTGAGGCACTGAGTAATACTGAGGCTGAGGCTGAGGGTAATACTGCTGCTGATATTCTGGCTGAGGCTGAAACTGAAACTGAGACTGAAATTGTGGCTGATACTGTGGCTGAAACTGTGGCTGTGTTGGAAACTGATAAGCTGAATACTGAGGGGGATTAACTCTGGCTGGTTCTTACACCTGTCCCACACCAGCCTGCTGTAAACTCTCTCTGACTACATCCCCAATCATTTCTCTGAGCTGATCTGGTCTGATAGGCACATGGGAGGAATTCTGAGATCGCCGCCCCTCACTGACACTCATGGGACGGACAGGGGGACTACTACTGGCTTCATCTATGTATCTAGGAACATAGGCTTCTCTATCTATAGCATCACAAGCAAAGGGGGTTAGAAACACAAACATAGCAAAAGCTGGAAAAGAAATACCTGACTGGTACTGTGAGGAGGGTCTGGATGATGGCTGCGAAGGAGAGAAAGCAACACCACACACTTACAACTCAATCTCTACTGAAAATGGCACAGAGAAACGCTCTGATACCAACAATGTAGGACCCGCCGTCACGAGTACCCCTGCTGCTGAAAGATATTGCTCTTTTATTAAATAAACTGGAAATCTGGGTACCCGCGACGGGAATCCTACGAAAAAGAAAATACTACTGCTGGTCTGCATTACAAGCGGAAGCTGAAACTAAATCTGAAATATACAATGAGCCCAATGGCTTTCATACATATGTGACTGCTTTGTACAACTGTTTTACATCTGAGTACATATACATTTACAAAACGTACAAGTACAAGACCTCACAGGTCCAACTGAAAATAAAATACAAACTGGAGAGTGTGTATGGGGTCCTCCTCGCCAGCCTCAATCCACCCGCTCCTCGCCAGCAGCAAACTGACCTGAAAAGGAAGGAAGAAGGAAAGGGATGAGTGATAAAGATCACCCAGTAAGCATTCCTTACTTCCCTCAACCCACGCAAGCAACAAACAAGGGCATGCATACCTGATCGGCCCTATTCATGCATCTAATCGCTTGCTGGCACTGAATCTGATTTATCTGATTACTGCTGTTATCTGATTATTCTGTTATCTGGTTACTGATTTCTGATTAATGCATGTCAATATGAATATATGAAATGACATGTTGAGCTGGAATCTGAAAATGACTGATGATGCATGTATCTGAGCATCTAACTGAATGTACCCGAAGGTACCTGCTGTGCTGATCAGGCTGATGAACACAGGGATTCGGTATCCTGGCCAAGTGGGCTGAACATTCTAGCTACAGGCTAGAAAGCTGGAAACTGTACTGCTGCTGAGCTGACTGACTGGTGTCAGAAAGCTGGGTCCCACAGATGCCCCCTCGAGTTCACCCCAAAACTGAAGCCCATAGATTGGGTTCTGACTGTTGAAAACTACTGAATTCGGATCCTTGGATCCTCATTCAGACTATATGCTATGCTCTGAATGCATATGTTTCTATTCTTAACTGAATTCTGAATTATCTGATGTCTGATTGCCTTTGGATGGATTACCAAACCTTTAATAAATCAATTTCTGAATTTCTGGAAGAAACTGGCTGACACACGGCCGTGCAAGGAAAGCACACGGTCGTGTAGCACACACACACGGCCGTGCAGGCAAAGGCACACGGGCGTGTGCCCCAGCACACGGGACAGTGTGCTGGTCGTGCGTCTGGGCGTGTGTGCTTCTGGAATTCTGGCCATTTCATGCAATAAATGAGACACACGGCCGTGTCCCTCAGGACACACGGTCGTGTCCCTGCGTTTCCTGCCCGTGTGCACTTCGTGCACACGACCGTGTCCTTGCAGAAACAAGGGCACACGGGCGTGCTCCTGCGGGCACACGGTCGTGTGTCTTGCTCTGCTCAGACATGGCTCATCTGAAACGCGCTGGAAACCAACCCAAACCTCATCCAAACTGAAATTAACTGGAAACATGCATAAATGGCACTTCTAATAACACATATCAATCATCAATTTCAACATCCATCCACTGCTACTGATTCCACCATTAACACATCAAGTTTTCTCACACTACACACACACAGCAAAGCATGCATGGTTCTGGGTGGAAAATAAGCATGGCAATCAACATATAATCATCATCTCATCATCATACATACATACAAGCATAGCATCTCAAGCTAGGAATGGAAACTCGCATTTCCATCCACATCAAACAAGCTGGAAAACTGAAGGAGAGAGTAAGAAACACTTACCTCTCGACATGGCTGCTGGAAGCTTAAACTCAAGCTATTCTCTCTGATCTCTAACTGGATTGGGAGCTGCTGGAAGCTGGACTTCTCTCTTAGGGCTGGAAGCTGCTGAAAAGGAGAAGAAAGCTGGCTGAAATGGGTGAGAAAATGAAAATCTCCCGTCCCTCTCTTTCTTTAATCCCACCTGCACGGGCGGGCAGGCTTGGCGCACGGGAGTGCACCTGGGAAAATGGATGAAATCCATTTCCCGCGCTTCGCATGATTAAAACCTCCTTAAAGGCATCATACGAAGGCCACACAACTCTGGAAAGTTACTAACTCACCCCTGAATTCTGCTAAACTCCCAATCTATCTCTGAATTCTATTTCTAACCCCAAAACTCTACCCCTAAGGGCTTTTCTAAAGCTGGGATGCTACAACACATGATCATGCAAGAAGACGTATGGTCATGCATGTGGTCTTGCATTTGGTCATGTTAGCTCTTGTAAATTTTTTACTATACTCTTATTTTTTACACGGTCGTGTATGGTGAGACACATGCTTATTCATGAAGATACATGATCGTGTCCCACATTTACATAGAATATCGTAGATTTCCTACTCTTCTCCTGCCATATATGGGATATTCTCCCAATAAGACCCATGTACATGCCACATATACCTTCTAATGACTATCTTACCCCTGAATCCTCTCAACTTTATTTTTTTTATTATAAAATCTCACTTTTAACCTGATTTTTAACCTAAAATGACCATTCTAACCTTAGAATATTACAACATGTGGCAATGGCCCTATACTTTAATGTTTATTTAACCAATTCTGTAACTGAATACAACCTTTTATTTATATTAATAATTGATTTTGTTTAGTTGCATACTAATTCTTTCCAATGGTGCATTTGCACCAAATTGATTCTTTTTTTTTTTGCCTATCATATATAACAATTTCACTCCCGTTGGCATACTATTGTCCTTAAGAGTGAATAAAGGTTGGAATCTATGATCTTATAAAGGACAAATCCTCCGAAGATGTATCAATTAGCCACATTAAACCATTTAACCAAAACTTTCCGCGCATGAATATCTTGCCTAACAATAATTTTGACATTTAATATCTTCTCTTACTGAAATGAACTCACTAGCTAGTACAATAAGTAATACAGTCACTGACACAATTTGGTTCCTAATCTTCTTTTTCAACAAAGAGACATGAAATACATGATGTATAATACTAGAGTCTAATAACTTTAACTAATAAGTGACAAAGCCAATTTTTTCGAGTACTTAGAAGGGCCTATAATATTTGGCTATAAGTTTCAATGATTTATGAAAGGTGATGACTAGTTTGACAATAAGGCTGAAGTCATAGATATACCTAGTCCCTTACCATAAACTCTTTTTTCAAGCAGTTCTTGTCAATTAGTACTTTATTTTATTAGTAACTAAAGCCAATTGTTCCTTTAAATTATCAAGCATCCATGATTGCTTCTTCAAGAACTCCTCAACAACAGTATTAATAATGGCCTTATAAGGAAGAATGGGTAAAGCAAGGGGGTACTTATATCAAACTTAGAAGAGGGACGTTTTTAAAGATGTATGAACTGAAGCATTATACCATAATTTAGCAAGGTACAACTATCTAGCCCACTATCATAGTTATCCATGACACATACAACATAAATACACTTCTACATATCTATTAACATACTTCATTTGGCCATCCAATTGAGGATGTAGGTGGTAGACATGTTGAGCTTAGTATTTAGGGCAGTAAAGATAAATTGTCAAAATTAGCCAATAAAGATTTTGTCACTGTTAAAAATAATGGAGTCTAGTAAGTAATAAAGTTTAAACACCCTATTCATAAAAAATTCAACTACGGTCACAATTAAGAATTGGCCATATGATTCACAGATTACCATGCTCGATCCACCATAATTATGGTCATATGATCCATCATAACTAGGATTGTATCAAATTCTTTAGACTTTAACAATTTGGTGATAAACCTATTGTCACAGATTGCCACGCTTGATTTGGAATAAATAGAGATTGTAAAAAACTTGGATATGCCAAATACTCAAACTTACATCATTGACATGTGTAATACATCAAAACCCATTACATCATAGAGCATCAGAGACCATGCTAGAAAAAATATTGCTTTAACATTTAAATAGTGTTTTAAATTCTTGAGTGTCCCCCCATTAAAGACTTATGGCATATTTCCAATCATTTCTCTTGAAAACTCTATTTACTACCAATATAAATTTTATCTTTGTGATACAATACACTCGATTTAAGAGAGAAAAATGACATTGATGTTGGATCAATGGTGAGGGCAAGAATAAGCTCGGTAGTTAGTTCATCCAATTCATAAGAAGCCATTACGTTACTCATCTAAGCAATGAGGAAATACGTGAAAGATGAGTGGTGTTTAGCCTCCTTGAAAGAGTATTGGCTACTTTGTCACCTTATCCTTTTTTATACTAGATTATATAATCAAAATGCAAAAGCTTCATGACCCCTTTTTGTTGAACATAAATATGAAGACATTATTCTAGAAGATATTAAACGCTTTGTTGGTCGGTTTTTATGATGAACTAATATTGTTTTAAGTAATATCACGATTTCAAAATTATCATCACAATTACAAGTAGTTCTTTTTCATAAGCAAACAACTATTGATTTTGGGGACTTAAACTCTTAGAAAGAAAGGTGATGGGTTTACTATGCTGCATTAAAATTATGCATATTCCCTTCAGATTAGCATCATATTCAAGGACAAATTCAATAGTGAAATCTAGTATGGCTAATATTAGAGCCAAAGTTAAAGTCTGCTTGAGTTAAATAAAAGATTGTTTAATTATTGAATTTCATCGCTTAGCCTATTTTTTAATAAATCTATTAATAGTTGACTAATGGCTCCATAATCTAGGATAAACTAGTAATAATAGCTCTTTCAAAGTCTTCAAGTACAGACATGAGCTCATTACTTCTACTTTGGTCAGGTCAGTAGCTACCTTATTGCCTCAAATTAAGTAGCCTAAGTAAACAATCTCTAACTTTCTAAAGTCATATTTGGAAAGTTATACAAACAATTATTAGTGGTATAAAATTTCTAACACGTGTCAAAATTGCTACAAATAAAAAGAATAATCAGAGCTATATATGAGTTTGTTGTCAAAGAATGCCAATGTAAAATGACAAAGAAAAAGTATAAAGATATTATTCATGAGATTCTGGAATGTCATTGGGGTATTTGTCAAGTCGAAGGATATTACTAGAATTTAAAAATGCCTTGAATGAGTTCTAAAAGTTATTTTAACCTTATTTGCTAGATTGACCCTTATTTGATGATATCTTGATTGGAGATCTAGTTTAAAAACACTTTAGCCTCGTATAACTCATATAAAAGGTCTTCAGTTATAGGAATTGGGTATTTTTGTTCTAATGGTGTGATCATTGAGCTAATGATAATCCATACAAAATCATCAACTTCTATTTTTCTTAACCAAAAATATTGAAGAGGCAAACAATCTTTTATTAGGTTAAATGATCTCAAATGTGAGCATCTCTTGAATGAGTCTTTAAATATCACCCTTTTGGAAGTATGAGCACCTATAAGGTCAAATATTGACTAGATCAACCAAAGGATACAAGAGAATTTGGTGGTTATACTGCTTAATAAGAGGTAACTTGATTGGCTTTGCACACTACTTGAAATTCTTATAGCAATTGTTTCAATTATTAGGCAAATTTTTCTAAAGAGGTATAGAAAAGTTAAAACATTGATTTTATCATTAACAAGAAAAATAACCACATTGCCACCTGATTCCAATTGCTTTACATCAATTTATATAATCATTTCCTACTTAACATTTTTAGTCTAGCCTCTTTAGTCATTTTTTTTAACTTAATCAACTTCCCTTCTATTTTTACTACTAATTTGTTAGCTTCAAAATCAAATGTTACAAGGGTACAAGATTGTATCTAATCAACTCCCATGTAATCCTCTAATTTTAAGACTCTCATAGGAATTCAAGCCTATTTCCCTATATCAACCAAACACAACCCCTAAATTTTGCTTTTAAAATTAATCTTCAACCATCAACAACTATAACATACATGGGATTTACCTATGATCACTCTAGTTTTATCTCTTTAAAGCAATGACAATCCATGAAATTGTGGGATTTTATCATTATCTATCAAAATGAGAATGGGTTTCCCTTTCATCTATCTCTTCAAATTGATTGTGTTGTTCCTTATTTCACCATTTAAAGCTTGTAAAAAAACCTTCATTTGAATAGACCCATCTTTTTCTTCCTTTTTCAACTCCATCTCACTCACCATTGCCATTGACCCTTCATCATAAACCCTCTAGTCATCACTTTCATCCAACAAAGACATTAAGTGTCTATTTTAACACTAATGGCCTAAGAAAAGTCTCTCCATATAGCAGTAGCAATCTCATCTTAATGGTGTCTTGATTAGGGTTCTCAGTGGTTTTCATAAATTAAAGTGGTGGGAGTTGAATTTTGTTTGGCTTAAATTTAGGTGCATTTTTGTTGGTGTTAGACAAGTTATGGGTCAAGGTATTTTGGCTAGAATAGTGGGCTTTGGATATGGTTTAGGCATTTGGTAGAGATAGGTTATAAGAAAAGTTTCTTGACCTAGTCTTGTTAGACCCCTATGGGTTTTGATATGATAAAAACTTAATTTAAAATATCTAACTTGTCTTTACATGTATTGATCCATGACAAAAAGAACAATAAATTAATATTTTATAGTTTTGGTCAAGCACATGATTATGTGTGTCTTGATAGCATGATAGTGTATGTGTTATAAATTGAACACGCAAATTGGTTAAGTTGTATAGGTGTCTATGTAATAAAATGCCAAGATTTACAATCATGTAAATTTTGAATACATGATCATGTGTCATAAAAAGTAATAATGCACTGTTAAGGCCTCCCATGCATATCTAATAATACTCATATATTATAGTCATTATGAGATGCATGCCTATGTAGAAAAATTGACATACTCGTACAAGAGAAAAATCTTGATCCTATGATGATTGTGAGGGGTATCATACATAAGGTTGTATGGCCTTCTAAAAGTTTGAAGCATTGAAGATGTAAAAACACATGATCATATGTATAGAACACACACCTATGTAAGATTGGTATGATATAGAGGATTTGATCATTAGACTACATTAATTGATGAGAGCACAACTATGCACAAAAAACAAATGACCATGTATTTATCTAGATTCATTCCAATAACTCTCAAATTAGTTGCAATGGCTTTTTTCACTTTAACTCTATAAAAGCCAACTAATTTGAGTATGAGAAGTTAGAGAAAAATGTTATTGAAGATAGTAAGAAAAATGTGTCTTTGAGTTATTAAATATAATGGAGAAAAATGCTAAATGGTGTGATTTGAAAAAGTAGATATAGAAGGCTTGTGAAGTTGAATTGTTTGGCATGTTTGATATTTGTGTGTAAATTTGTGTTTTAACTCCGAACCATTATAAAAATTAGTTGAATATTCTCTTCTCTCTCTTTATATTTGCTTTATATATGCTTTTACTTGTTTGGTTAAGTTGAATTGCTTGGCATGTTTGATATTTGTGTGTAAATTTTTTTTATGGGAAAAAAATTTTTAAGTTAGAAAAATATTTTATAAATCTTATTCACCCTCCTTCTGAGATTATTTTAGCCATTTAAATTTCTTTTGTGGTTTTAACAATTGGTATTAGAGTTTGACTCTTATTTTGAAAATTTTGTCCATTTTAAGAGCTTAAAATCATTTTTAATAACAAACTTGTTTACAAAAACCATTTTCAAAGAGGAGCAAAGTTCTATTAGACTACATTTGTTTTGTGGTAAAAATTATAGACAATAGAAGAGTCAAATGCAATTTCATGTTTAATCCATTGATTAGAAGCTTTGGAAAATCTTTGAAAATAGTGATTTCATTCTTATGAACCTTAAGACAAATGCTTCCAAAGACGAACTTGATTTCAATAAAAAAGATGAAAAAATGATGAGCTTAAATTCTATGGCATTAAATTTATTGCTTTGTACTTTAAATTCTATTGAATTTAACCTAGTTTCTTTTTGTGAAATAGCAAATGAGGCTTGGACTATCCTTCAAATGACTTATAAAGAAACAAATAAAGTAAAGAAGTCCAAGGTGGAGTTTCTCTTTCAGAAACATGAGTTATTCAAAATGAAAAAGAAAAAGAATATTACAGGGATGTATAAGAGCTTTTCAAACTTGGTTAATGAGTTAAAAGGATTAGGCAAGAAGTTTGAAATGACTGAGTTGGTCAAGAAAATATTGAGCTTATTATCGAAGTCATGAAGTATAAAGATGACAACAATCGAAGAATTAAAAGACTTGACCAAAATAGGTATAGATGAGCTAATTAAAAGTCCTTTGACTCATGAGATGAAGTAAATACCCAAGAAAGAAGAGGAAGAAAAGAAAAAGAATAAGAACATCATGCTCAAAGTTAAGAAGAGCTCAAGTAAAGATGATATACCCTCAATGAATAGAAATAGTTTAATGGATGAAGAAGATTTGAAGATGCTCTCTAAGAATTTTAGCAAGTTTCTCTTCAAGAAGAAGAAAAGAAGGAGGTAATTTGCTATGAGTGTGGAAAGGAAGGATATTATCGATAAGAAAGTCTTTAGGTGAAGAAGAAAGAAGCTTTTACCGCTTGGAGTGGGGGGGACTAAGCAATGATGATGAAGATGAAAAAGTCTTCTTATGCTTTTACACCGAAAAGAAAGAAATAAAGATTGGTACAGATGAGCCTTGAAGCTAATGGAAACTATGAGGATCAAAAATAGGCTTTGTAAGGTATTATATGCTCATCAATTCAAGTGAGTATTTAAATACTTAATAAATTGTTATATTTGGTTGATGACGAGAATAATGACATGTTGTATTTGTGTTTAATTGAGTATATGACTACTTACTATGATTGATTGATTGAATTGAAAGTGATGCTAGTAAGTTGTATGTATGTATATGCTAGTGATTGTTACACGTGATTATTGGAATTCATGTCAAAAGGATTCAAACGTAATTTTTTTGGTATTAAATGACATGAATACATATATTTTTGGCTCCATATGATCAAAATATGCAAGTTTCAGTAGTATGCAATATTTTAATTGATTTTATGCATAAAATGTTTATATTTCCCCAAATTCCCTAAAATTTTATGAAAATGGTTTCAAATGTGGTTAACATGTGCCAATGATGTTAGTCATATTTAAACAATGTTTTCAAATTGATATCAATGTTTTAAAGTGAATTTTCAATCAATTTTTGCATGTTATGAATTGGTATGAAATTTTTTCCCTATAAGTTAAACTGGATTTTCTGGATTTTTAAGGTCATACATAATTGTGTACTTACAATACATGACCATGCATAACATGATAATGCACGTCCTGTAATCAGACATACACAACCATATATATAGTATACACGAACGTGCTTGATGTGTTTTATAGAATTTTTCCAGATTTTCAAGTCATTAAAGTTTTACTGCAAACAATTTCCCCAAAATGTTTTCAAAAGATCATACTTTATGCATAAAAATATTAATTCTATTGAATCTTGCTACATGAAAGAGACAAAGAAATAAAATAATTAGACGCTTCTTATATGTACTTTGGAATTGCATGAGTTAAGAGGAGTATTCTTGTTTTAAAATTAAATTGAGACAAGGGGAGTCAAAGAGTTTTCAAAAGGGAGAGTTTTAATGATATATGAAAGGGGAAATGTTTTCAAAATTATGCTCAAATTGATAAAATATTTTAATAAAAGGGAGAATTTTTTGTGCTAATATGAACACTTTTTAACATATCTTTTTTATCTATAACAAAAAGGGGAATGATATGTAAGTATGTTAAAATGAATATATGTTGATTTTGAAAATTTTTTTGTGTGCTTATACGAAAATTTTTTTTTATGATTATGTTATATGCTTAAATTGTATTTTAACATAAGTTTTGTTATCAATAAAAAAGAAGGAGATTATTGGACCCTTATGGGTTTTGATATGCTGAGAAATCTAAGTGAAAATATTTAACTCATTCTTGTATGTATTAATACATGACAAAGAGAACAAAAAGTTAATATTTTATGGGTTTGGTCAAGTACATGACCATGTGTAACCTATAAAGGGAACACACGAATTGGTTGACTTGTATAGACAGTCGTGCAATAAAATGCTAGGATATATGACCATGCAACTTTCGAGCGCACGATTATGTATCACAAATAGTAAAGATACACTGTTAAAGCCTCATGTGCATATTTAATAGTGTTTTTATATTACAGTTAGCACTAGATACACGCCCATGTAGAAAAGTTCACACACCTATGTAAGAGAAAAATCTTGACCGTGTGATGATCGTGAGAGGTATCGTGCATAAGATTATATGGCCTTATAAAAGTTTGAAGCATTAAAGATATAAAGACATACGACTATGTGTATAAAACACATGCTTATGTAAGGTTGGTGTGATATGGAGAATTCGACCTTTGGATTACATTCATTGACGAGAGCACGACTGTGCATCTATTTGGATTTGTTTTAATAACTCTCAAATCAGTTGTAATGACTCTTTTCACTTGAACTCTATAAAAGTCAACTAATTTGAGTATGAGAGGGTTAGAGAAACATACTTTAATGTTCATTTTTTCAATTCTCTAAACTTATCAACACTCTCTCTAAAATTTTATTATATATCATTTGAAAAAACCCTTAGAGCCAAATTTTTGTATGAGCCTATCAAGAGGCAAACTCTATTTATAATCCAATAACCCAAGGGCACAATCTCGTGAAACTAGTGGTAAAAGAAAATTTCTCTTGGATGAAAAAACTATTGCAAAAAGCATAATCTTTGTATCAAAACTAATGTGAAGGCAAAATCTCTTATATCAAAACTATTATATCTTCAAGTTATTTAATACAGTGGAAAACAACTTTAAATAGGGTGGCTTGAAGGAGTGGATGTAGAAAAGCTTATAGAGAAGCTCTAAACAACTATAAAAACCAACCAAACACTCTCTTCTTTCTCTTTATATATGCTTTATACTTGTTTTGGTTGAGTTGAATTGCTTGGTGTGTTTGATATTTGTGTGTAACTTTGGTTATGGGAGAAAAAGCTTTTAAATTAAAAAAAGATTTTATAAATCCTATTTACCCCCTCCCACTATAGAATTATTTTAGTCATTAAAGTCTATATAGGGGTTTTAATAAGTCTGGTAAATCATTTTTGTCTCAAATAAATAAAAAGAAGTTATAATTTATCATTGTAGACACCATTTTAAGGTTTGCCACCAAAACCTTGGTTGTCTCTTTTAATAAGATGTAGCATCCCAGTTTAGAAAAGCCCTTAGGGGTAGAGTTTTGGGGTTAGAAATAAAATTCAAGCATAGTTTGGGAGTCTAGAAGAGTTCAAGGGTGAGTTGGTAGTTTTCCTGAGCTGTGTGGCCTTCGTATGATTCCTTTAGGGAGGTTTCAATCATACGAAGCACAAGAAATGAATTATATTCATTTTTCCTTGGTGCACTCCCGTGCATCATGCCTGCACGCCCGTGCAGGTGGGTAGAAAAGAAGAGAGACGAGAGTTTAATACATTTCTCACCCATTTTTAGCCAAATCTCTTCTTTGTTTCAGCAGCTCCCAGCCCTAGACGCGAGATTCAGCTTCTAGCGACTCCCAATCCAGCTAGAGATCAAAGAGAATAGCTTGAGTAGAGTTTCCCAGCAGCCATGTCAAGAGGTAAGTGTTTCTTACTTCTTCAACGCGTTCCAAGCTTGTTTGATGATTGTCTGATGATGTTTGGAGATGTATGTTTGCATTTCCAGCATTTTGGTTGCTTATATGTGATGAAATATGATGATTGAGATGTTTATTTTCCACTTATGAGCATGTGTGTTGTTTGTGTGTGTGTGCTGTGAGAGAAAGCTTGGCTTTCCATGGTGGATTCAATAGTATTGGATGGATGATGAAATTGAAGTGATTTGTTAGCTTATTGAAGTGTCATTTATGTGTGTTTCCATTTAATTTGAGTTTGGATGTGTTTTGAGGCGAATTCCTGTATTTCCAGGCGAAGTCTGCTGCTGCAAACCTAGGTGCACGCCCGTGTGTCCATAGACGCACGCCCGTGTGCTTGTGTTCTTGCGAGCGCAGGCCCGCCGTGTGCATGAAGTACACATGGCCAGAAATGCAGGGACACGACCGTGTGTCCTGAGGAACACGACTGTGTGTCCGCTTTATGCATGAAATGACCAAGAATTCCAGAAGCTTGTACGGCCAGGCACACGACCGAGGCACGGTCCTGTGTGTCCCGTGTGTGTGAGTGCATGCCCGTGCGTTTCTCTTGCACGCCCGTGCTTCAGCTTTATTTTCCCAGATTTGCAGAAATTGACTTATAAGGGCTTGGTAATCTATCCAAAACGCTAATAATCATCAGATAATCTAGCATTCAGATAAGAATGGATGCATATGCATACATAGTAGAGCATGTAGCCTGAATGAGGATCCAGGGATCCGAATTCAGTAATTTTCAGCATTCAGGACCCGATGTATGGGTTACAGCTTTGGGTGAAGTCGAGGGGGCATCTATGGGACCTAGCTTTCTGACACCAGTCAGACTGCTCAGCACAGTTCTCAGCTTTCTAGCCTGTAACTAGAATGATCTGGCCAAGTGAATGTTCAGCCTACTTGGCCAGAATGCCGAATCCCTATGTTCATCAGCCTGATCAGCACATCAGGTACCTTTAGGGTACATATGATTCAGATGCATGCATTCATCACCAGTTATTTTCAATTTAGCATGACATGACATGCATTTAATGGTATTCAGTAAACAGTAAGCAATCAGATAACCAGTAACCAGATTCAGCACCAGCAAGCAATTAGATGCATGTATAGGGCCGAGGCCAGGTATGTATGACCATGTTTGTTTCTTGCTTGGGTCGAGGGAAGTAAGGAATGCTTACTGGGTGATCCTTATCACTCATCCATTTCCTTCTTCCTTCCTTTTCAGGTTTTGTTGCTGCTGGCGAGGAGCGGGTGAACTGAGGCTTGCAAGAGGGGACCCCACACACAGTTCCAGTTGTAATTTTCTTTCAGTTTTGGACCTGATGGGTCTTGTATGTATTTTGTACATTCTTAGATGTAAAGCATATTGTACAGAACAATTATATTTATGAAAGGCCAGTTTGGGCTCATTGTACATTGTATATTTCAGTTTCAGTTCCAGTTTCTGCTTGCAATGTAACTTAGTCCAGCAGGTTTCTTTTTCGTAGGATTCCCGTCGCGGGTACCCAATTTCCAATTTAATTAATAAAAGATCCATTTTGTTCAGCAACAGGGGTACTCGTGGCGGCGGGTCCTACATAAGATCTCTTGTATTCGAGTATTTTCCATCACCTTGTAAAGAGTGGTCAACTTGAGCAACTTCACCATGCCTTTAATTTCTCCCTTTAACCCTTCTATAAAACTTGACATGAAATACGACTCAAATAGCCTAGGATTCAAGTGTTCCATGTGTATTTTCAACTTTTCAAACTATTGTTGATAATCCTTTACTCCTTCTTTCTACTAAAGCAAATTAAATTGCTCCACCACATCTTCCATTAAAAAATCATCAAATTTTTCATGCAATGCCTATTCAAAAGCTTCCCATGTGATATTCTTCCTCTTATAATTCCAGTTCTAGAACCAGAGCTCTACTCTTTTAGACAAGAATAAGGATGGGAATTACATTTTTTGAACATTTACCACTTCATAGATACTAAAGTACCTACGGTATTTCACAATCCTAGCTCTAGGATCATCTCCCTTAAACATTGTAGATCCACTTTAGGTAAGAGCTTACTCTAGTAAGGAGGAGCAGAAGAATATTTTTCTCGACCTTGCTTTGAGAATCATAATGAAGAGCCTAAAATGCCTTTATAGGTTCTCATATCACTACTTACCATCAATTCTCATGGAGTTTCTTTTCTTGACCCAAGTTCTAAATCAATTGCGTGAGATTGGCTAACATTTCCTAGTTCTCGACAAATATTTTTTTCATCGCAACTTGCTTAGAATATATCTCATCAAATCTCCTCAAGTTATTTCTTTGCATATTCTCTGGTTGATCAATTCCCAAGACATTCATCTCCTCCATTACATTTTGGAACAAGACTATCTAGTCTTTTAGATCAGAATTTGGTTACTTATCTATTGTGGTTAATTTGTCGTTTCAATTTTTTTTACTCATTTTTATTGATTTGAATAGACTAACTTTGGTATCAATTTGTAGTATTTAATATTTGATTTGATATGGTACTCGTGTGCCAGCTCAAGAAGTGTTGATTGATTGGGGTTCAAGTACAGACACAGAAGAAATACAAATAGAGAGAAAAAAGGGTGAGAGGCAAAGAGAATGAAAGAGAGAATTTGAGACAAAAAAGACACTTGTATATTCCAAAATGTCCAACTCATATGTAAATTAATTGGTCCACTATCCTATGACAAGCCACACTGACTTCACACCTTGAAAACTCGTATAACAAAATGCAACTTTTACTTATATTACTAACTGAATTTGTCTGGCTACATAGTATTTCTTTCCAATGCTTGCAGGAACCAAGAAACGAAAGAAGTGACAATTAATAAACAAGATTCAGCGACATGACAGTTAATGTGTGCAAGAAAATTTTACTTCAACAATTTGCCGGTCTTTCTCTGTCAAGTGTAGGAAGGGATTTATTTTGCCCCTATAGTTTCTGAGAGTCAAAACTTCGAGTTGCCAAAATTCCATCTGAGAACCAATGGCTCAATCCCAGAACTCAGAAGCTATTGGAGTTGATCAGAGTTGCTCAAATTCCAATTTTGATACAACGATGGAGAGTTTTACAAGAAGTTTCATTCCAACCGGTCAGAAAAGGAGTTGTGCACAATGGTTTACTTCCAGTTGAATTGTTTGCAACACAATTGTTGAATGCAAACAGATTATTGAGTTGCTCAGAAGACACCAAAACTTATGGCTCAATTGGAGTTGATCAGCTTTCCTGATAAGATAGAGAGAGTCAAGTTATAAAATTTTCCATTGTACAACCATGATTCCACGTCAATTACTAATGTTTAAACACCAAATTGGAATTTAACAACCATATATAAGATGCTTTCCTGCCTCTAATTTATCATTTCCTTTTATGAATCCAATTTTTATATAGATGCCTTCCTGCCTCCAACGATAAACTGTTCGGGGAGAGTAGACCTTTTTTTCATCGATAATGGATTTGGATTTTAAACCTAAGTATGTTCACGTTTAGAGTTGTGCGGGCGCTGAAACTGAAGGGAATTGAATTCGATTTCATTGAGAAACAACTCTTCAAACCGTGTCCATTGATTCTTCAATACAACCCAGTTCACAAACTGGTTCCTGTCCTCATTCATGGCGGAAAATCCATTTGGAGTGGACTCTCTTTCCTTGAGTTCCTCTTCAGCCCACTTGCGCTTGACTTCATTTGCAGACGACAAGGCCTTAGTTGCTGTGTATTTTGAACAAATATTTCTTAACACTGAACTTTCTCTTTCAGATTATGGGGGCATCACAAAAGACTAGCAGCAGTGGGGAAGAGCAAGCGAAGGCGTGTGATGCGTGAGGCGATGAAATTTCTGGATGAAGAGATATTAGTGGGAAGAAGTTCTTCGGAGGAGGGTCATGGATTCAGCAAAATTTCCTTCTTTGCATGAGTGGACTTTTTTCAAGACCCATCATCAAAGACAACCTTAATGTGGACTTGATGTGTTGCGCGGAAGCCTCTCTGCCTTCAAAAAAGGCTTTCAGTTTCTGTAAATAAAGAGAAACTGTCTACTTTCATTTGCAAATCAATAAATGTTCTTTTTTCATAAAATTGAGTCAATAAATTCAATCATCAGTTGAACAACAAAATTCTTTTCCAAAAAAAAAAAAAAAATCAGCAATGCAACTTTGCAGTTATATACAGTCGCAATGGCAGCTACTTGGAAGTGTGGCCAACACAAACAATGGCTCTAACAACATAAACTTGTCAAATTAAATTCCAGTAAAGCACTGAATTAAACTGTGTCCTTCGCAGTTGTGCTTGAAGCATCACTGGACAACAGATCTTTAGACGGTGGAAGAAGTGCAACGCCCCCTCGCAAAGGATTTGAGTACTTCCTGTATACAACTTGAAGTTTGCCTTCTGCGACTTTAGAGTGATAGTACACCAGTAGCCTAGCACAGTCCCTGCGTCAAAATAACCCAGAAATATATGAGAAGGTTCACACATTTATCAAACACTATAGTGCAAATTAAACTTACATGAGCTGTGCTTCTGAGAAGCCAGTATGAAGCTTAAGTGTCTCTGTCCAAACAGGGTTCTTGCTTAGTGTCGAACGAGCGGCATAGACCGCTGAAGCCGCAACCATTGATGGGCAGAAGATTAAGGTCCCATAATTCAACAAGCCCAACTCAGCAAGAAAATACACCATATTCTCCATCTAAACACAATTCAAAAACTATGCAATTTAGCCTGCTTCCAACTGGTAAAAACTATGTAAAACCAACTTAAGCCTACTACTACTCACTTGCTGATCAGGAATTGATGCCTTGATGAAGCGAGCGAGAAATACGTAATGTGTAGGCACTGTCATAGTCCATTCAAGTTTTCCCAGTATTGCTTTCTCCATAACCAACACCTGTTGGTGAGAGTAGGCTCTGTCTGAAATGCAGACCAAATCATTGACCTCAGGGGCCCAAATTTCTTCATACTTAGAGGCTATAAGCATGGCCCCCATGCCTAACAACTGTAATTCCCTTCTAGGGACATTCTTCAAGGCAAGGAACCGATCAATTATATTGACGGTTAGATAAAGAGTCTCAGGGGAAAGCTCAAACTTCTGATGAACATCGATCAACCAATCCACCAATATGGCTCTCATCTTTTCATTAATTTCAGTCTGTAAATGCATATAACTGTGTGGCCTGTTTTCATTCTGCATCTCAAATAAAAAAAAAAAATTGTTTCACGTAAGACACAAAAAGATTATCCCAATACAACAAACGTAGAGATACAAAAATGAACAATTTGATGGATACCTCCGCTAGCTTGTAGAACTTATAGATGTCCTCAACATATTCAACTCCAGCCAAATCATTGTTAGCATCTTTTGCATCAATATCAATAATCTCTTCTTTTGGCTTGTTAGCCAGACCACAGGCGGCCTTGCTTCGTGCAGTAAGTACTGAACTAAGAGTCTTCTTGGATGACCCATCTTTCTCCTTCTTGGTGTTTACAGGAGCCTTCTCTTGCTTCTTGTTAGCCTTAACCTCTTCTTCTGTATCCGGACTTATCTCAATCACCTCCTGGGGCTTTGGTTTGACCGTGACTTTTTTTTGAGCTGCCTTTGCGGCCACTGGTTTTTTACCCACCGGAAGTCCCTCGACAAGAATAGGCGCTTTGTCCACATTAACACAAACTTGTTTCTGCAATTCGAATGAACAAAAAGAAACCTGTTGTTAGCAAAGAAGAACAGAAAGAATCAACGGAAAGATTGAAGACGTGGGTTAAAAAGGTCAACCTTGTTGTTCTCAGCAGCTGCTGCAGCTTGTGCATTGGCGAGTAATTGAGCACAGAAACTCCTGGTGATGGGCCGAGTAATCTGAGGCTGAGGCTTACCATCGGCTCCTGGAGCAGTCACGAGATTGCCTATATCACCAAGTGCACGGCGGTTTCTCCCATCAGCGGCCGCACCGGCTTTCTTCTGTTGTTTAACTGCTCCCCCTCCTATGACTGCCTCACCTATGATAATAAAACAAGACAACTTTTTGTATCAATTTTCAAGAACGAAAGAAAAAGAAGAAATTATTTATATAAGCCCTAAACCAATTATTTATGAATACCCATCTCTTGTCCTTCCTACCAAACTTTCACGTCAACCAAACACAAGGTAAGGATTGATATGAAGAGGGAAAAGCAAAACCTCTCTTTTGATCGAGATATTCAGAGAAGGAAAAAAAAAAAAAAACTAAAAGGTTTCAGATTAAAGATTCGAAACGTTGAAAAATTAAACAAAATGGAATCCCCAAGAATCAAGAGATCATCATATTCAAATCAAACGTATAAACCTATAAACGGCTCAAAATCCAAAGTTTGATAAGAATTAAAAACAACGAACACACAAAAATAAAGAAATTTCAAAAGAAAGAAAACAGAAGAAGAACAGATAGAAATCATCAACCAAATTAAAGATCTGCATCTTCGATATAAGGAATATACCTCTGGCTTGTTGTGGAACAATGGGTCTGGAAGCCATTATTATTCTTCTGTCTTCTTGTTCTTTTCTTCTGAGAATGATTCTGTCTCTAGGTTGTTAGAAAGAGGCGAAGAGAGAATGCGAGAAATTGATCTCTTTTGGAAGATATAATAAGGAGGCGCTTCACATACAACGGTCGAATTTCTTTTGATTTTAGACCGTCAGATCTTTTCTTCAGATCCAACGGTCAAAGAAGCACTGAAAAATTATAGCCGTTGAGGCCAATGAACAGTTGGGCAAAAAGTTACCATTTTTGTTAAAATATAGGGTTACAAGAGGAAGTTGTCCTTGACCCTTTAGTTCGCTGGAGTTTCGTGCTACCTAGTTCATACAGCGACACGTAATCTTTCTGTAATTTTTTAGGACTTGCTATATTAACCTAAAAATTTCTTGAGAAAATATTGGAAAAATAAAATAATTAACCTAATTTAAATTTGATTAAAGCAAATTAATCTACCATATTAGGATTTATCCAAAATGATCTCATTTTTAATTTCATTAATTAAAATATTTTCTATACTAATTTTTTCTTTGATGATCACATTTACATTTATACCCTTCACAATTTATATATAAACCACCCTTTTACAATAAAAAAACATACATTATATTTGAAACAAAAAAAATTTCTTAGCTAAAGTTCAATGGAGAGAAATTGATTATCTAACTATTTATACGAATTTAAGTTAAAACTTAATTATTATTAAAATTAAAGGTTAAATAGTTATTGTTATAAACATAGGGAATAAAATGAAATATAGGAAGTTTATTGATATTTTATCATATAAGACTTAATTGATATTTTTATAATATCTGGGTACAACAAAAATTTGATATAATATAGAGGAGTTAATGGAATGTTTATCTTGTTGGAAGTGTATTGATATTTTGGCATATAATATTTAATTAATAATTTATAGTATAGCGTTAAATGAAAATTTTATATAACATAGAGGGGTTAAAGGTATATCGATATTTTGTTGTATGGGGCTTAATTGATATTTTATAATGTCGAGTCTAAATGAAATTTGTCATATGATGTATATTGAAATTTGATTATATCGGTGTTAGAAACTTGAACATAAATCTTATCCGTGAACTTTAAACCAAAAAGTGTTAAAGTAAACCTAGCTATAAAACGTAATCATAAACTCTAAATACCAAACCTTAACTATAAATATGATATTTAACTCTAAACATAAAACGTAACTATGATATTTTATTATATAGGGATTAAAAACTTGAAACATAAACATAATCGCTAAACTTAAGCCTGAGACTCTAAAAAAAAAGTTAATTACAAAATATAACCTTAAATTGTAAACACTGAATATAAACTAAATATGAAACTTAAAATGTAAAACTTATACTTGAAGCCGTAAACTCTGAACCAAAAATGTAAAGTTCTAAATTCGACAATTGTAAACTTAAAAATGTAAAATTAAAATTAATATATTAGACATGTAACTAAATATTGATATATTACTATTGTAGGATTGATCGAAATGTCGAACTATGCTTTGATTTAGTATGAAGGTGAATGAGTGGAGAATAAGAATGAAAAAACAATGACTAATGTTGAGGGGGTGGTAAGATATGATCAAAATCTTAGAGGGCACAACATTGAAAAAATTGATTCAAATCTTTGTAAAATTTTTCAAACAAATTGGAGACAAAATAAGATCTTGTTATCTATGAGACTAACAAATCTTGAAGATGTCTTTGGTGATTACATGTGATCGATATGTTAAATGTCTTATTAGACTGTCTATTCATCTAAAAGAATGCATTACACTATATTTTAAATTCACCTGTCTAATAATTCTTCCATCAATATCAAATAACTATTGTGATTTACAATAACCACATGTAACAAGCCAAGAGTTCGAGAAAGACCTTATAGATGTTGTACAAGAAGACGATATAAACAACTTGGATGAGGATGATAGTATTAATGACGCATAAGTGTTCTTATTGTAGAAAACAATACAAAAGAAGAATTTAATGATGAGCCTACATGATGTACCTAAATTGGATTCGTTTGGCCATGAGAATGAGAGAGATGATATTTCCACTAAAGAACAAGAATTTGAGTAGAAGATGCATGTTCACTATACTATAATAGGTTCGAATCCTGTGAATGAGTCAAATATTATGCATGGTCATGTAAAACCAAATGTACAAAATGTATTGACTGTAGACTTTAAGTGGTTATTTAATTGCCCTGACTTGCCTTCTACGTCACGAGCCCTAAGATTCTAAAAACATAAGAACAATTATAAAGTGAAAGACATATTTCTTAACCAAAAAAAAAAAAGTCCAAATGGCATATTCCCACCCAAAGTTTCATTTAAAGGCAGATTCCCACCTCTTAAGTTTTAAAAACCTAAACACCTATCTATTGACCAAAGTCGACGCTTGAATTTAACATTCAACAATAACATTATCATGGTTAGAAGGGTATTTTGGTCATTTTATTAATAAAAATTTTTAAAATAATAAAATAAATTTTTAAAAATAGAAAATATTATTTAAATATAAAAAATAGATAAAAAATTTAAAAATATGTTAAAAACATAAAAAATTTAAAAAAAATAAAAAATAGCTACCACCACCAATGTTAACGGCAGAGGCTGCCAGTAATAGAACTAGGTGACCGAAAATGGTCACTTGGTTACAAGGGTGGCTAAATCTAACCACCCCAATTAGCAGAGGCAATCAAATCAATCGCTTCTTATTTTGGAGAAAACGACTAGATTTGGTTGTCTCTACCAACAAAAGCGATAAAAAATGGTCGGTCTTGGCTCCACCAACCTTTTTCAGTCATGGTTACTAGCAGTAGTGGCCAAATATGGTCGTTTCCCCCAAAATAAGTGGCATATAGATTTGGCTTCCTTTACCAATCAGGGCGACAATGGCCGTTTCTGGTCACCTAGTTCAATTAGTAGTAGTTAATGCCATTGATAATGGTGGTTGCCATTTTTATTTCTAAAATTTAAATAATTTTCAAAATTTTATAATTTTTTAAATATTTTAAAAAAAATTAATATATTTTTATTTAAATATTATTTTATAATTATATTATAAAATTTTTTAATAAGGGTATTTTAGTCATTTTATAAAATATGATGGTAAAATTGGATAGAAAATGGGTAAAGGGTGGGTCTTTGGGTTTTTAAAAGTTTAAGGGTTCGAATTTATATTTGAATGAAACCTTGGGTGGGAATAAGTCCTTTGGCCATAAAAAAAGTGTTCTAGATGTTTTCAAAAGACATTCCCTAGAGAATGAATACAAGTTTAAAGTGAGGAAGTCAACAATAGATAGTGAGTCATGTACATGGCGTGTATAAGTGACTAAAATTAAAGGGTTAAAGTTCTTTCAGTTGCAAATCATGGTAACAAAATGCACATGTACAAGAGACCAAATAATGTCACATCATCAACAAGCTAAAACTTAGACAGTAGGTCAGCTATTTACTGAGAGGTTCAGATTGATTGACTTCATTTGTTAACCAAAGGAATTTATTGTGGACATTACAAAAAAGTATAAAATTGACATTTTGTATTCCCAAGCATGGCAATCCAAAAACTAGGCCTTTAGAGCACTTTGAGGCATACTAGAGGAGTCATTTGTCTTGTTACCTGAGTATTGTCTTAAATTAACGCATCATAACCCAAGAACTTGTATAGATATCGAGATTGATAAACATCATAGATTTGAAAAATTTTTTATGGCGATAGGTTGTAGCATTCAAGCATTTCAACGAGACATTCGACTAAATCTAAATTCTTAAATTTAATTACACTAAGACACCACTAAATTTATAGTTAGATAACTCCAATAAGTGTCTGAAACATATTGATGCAAACAACTTCAACTGGTTTGTTGTCATGCTGCACCTAATATTCAACATTGCATCTTTAGAGTATCTAGAAGTGACTAATGCTTTTGAAGAGTGTTTGATCGAAAATCTGTTATACTTAACATCAGTTTTCTACCTTTTACTCTACATAAAATCATAATAAACAAATCATATGTCAATAAACATGACAATATTATCATATCATAAAATATGTATTATTTGAAAAAATAAATCAAAATTCAAAAATTATATGTTAAAATACTCTAAAGTAAAATCTACAACAGACTAAAAATATCAAAAATAGATTAAAATTATAAAAACAAATATTATTCATATATTTTATTCAAAAAGTAAAAAAACTAAAAATATCATTACAAAAGTTTTATTCCAAAAAAGGACTGAGAATATGAAAAAAAATGTATTAAAAAAATTTTAAAAAAATATTAATCAAAACAAACCCTTAAACTTAAAAATATCAAAAAGATCCTTAATATCTAAAGTATCAATACAACTCCTATTATATAAAATATCGATACTACCTATAATATGTAAAGTATCAGAAAAACCTTTATAATTTATGGTAGTATTTAATACCCCAAAAGTTTTGAAAACTAACCAAATCGTTGCTATCAACACACATACCCAACAAGTTTAAAATGTTGCAAAGTCCTCTCAAATCGTATGACACATAAATTCAAAAAATTTAAAAAGTAACAAAAAGGCACTTATAATACCTAATTGGTACATCATACGACCTACACATTTTTGACATTTCCAATAGTTTACGATACCAAATGCTCACTAGATCATCGAATAAACATCTTAGAATGAATTTACAACAAAAAAAAAGCCCAAAACAATTGATTTTGACATCAAAGATCACTAAAAGTCAAATCAACAGTTTCAAATAGTGTCATATGGTAGTGTACAATATGTTTCTCAGTAAGAAATCCCTGTTTTTTAACCACAATTTAAAGCACAACACAACACACGCATGAATATGGACAAAAATATGGCAAAAAATGACCCGATGTTTTGCCACAAATTCAAATTCATAGTAAAAAATTGAAGTTACAATAGTTTTGATCTAAGGGATTTCGCCCTTCATACACTAGTTTTGATACAAGGCTTATTTACAATAAGCTCTCAAGGTTTCTCTCAAATGATTTACAAATTTGCTTCTAGAGAGAGAAATGGGAGAAGAATTAGAGAATGAAAAATAAGAGTGTGTATGCTTGATTCTCTAACATTTAAGTCTTCAAATCATCTCCAATTTATAGTATATGGAATGAAATAGTCGTTGGGATGATTTGAGAGCCATTGGAGACTTTCTAGAAAGTTACATGGGCGTGTCCTTCACTTGTACAGTCGTGCTTCTTTTGTTCTGCAATTTCCAACGGTCATATTTTCCTATCGCGCACACACACGGGCATGTGTCCCATATACACACGATCGTGTGTCCTTGAAGTTTCAGTTCTTCAAGATTCCAGAAGGTCACACGGTTGTACGCATGATACCTGTACTATCTTCACACAATCAATATTTTTTAGGTAACATGGGTGTGTGTTGTAGCTGCACGGGTGTGTATCCAGCAAGGTCTTTCTTACACGAGCACAGCTGGATATACACGGGAGTGTGCATCCTTAACTTAACACACGGTCGTGCGTCCTGCTTTCTTCACATACGGACGCTTTGCACAACTCAGCCAAGACCTGTGTTGAATTCATAGCTTACACACGGTCGTGTGTCATACAAATTCTATAAAAACAAAAACCTTTGGTCATATTTGTCATGTTTAACATATGCACAGACTAGTTAGATATTTTAACATATGTTTTGCATCAATTCAAAATCCACAAAGGTCCAACAATCTCCCCCTTTTTTATTTGATGACAAAACTTATATTAAAATGCAATAAAGCACAAAATATAAAATTTTATCAAAAATATTCATTAAGCACAAAAAAAAAAATGAAAATATTCAATATTAATATTATTTTAACATACCTAACATGTCTCCCCCTTTTTGTTATAAATCAAAAAGGTATGTTAAAAGGTTTTCAATTTAGCCAAAAAAAAAAAAATGCCTCCCCCTTTGAAAAATATTTTATCAAATTATGCACACATATGAAATTTTCTCCCCTTATGAAAAGACAATTTTTACTCCATTTTTTTCAAAGATTATGATACCAATTGTTGATAGGAAATATGAATACTCCCCTTTTTGAATAATCATATGCATTACATTTATCATTTTTATCTAAACGAATTTGATCATTAAAGCATGTAGGAAAAATACTTACAGAAAATTAAAAATATGTGAAACTGAAGCATTTTCTACATCTTTGTGTCAAGCACGGTCATGTTGATGAACTATATGGGCATGTATGTTTGATTATAGGACATACACGATCGTGTTTCATTTAAGCACGGGACCGTAACTGGGCAAATACATCATGCACGGTCGTGCAACTCTCATGCACGATCGTGTATGACTTATAAAACCCAAAAATTCTATAGAAAACTACAGTTTGACACAGGGGACTTTTTTGCAAATTTTGGGGAATTATAAAACATTTAAAGCAAACTTTGATCAAAATACATCAAATATATCATTTTTACATGTTTTGACCATAAGGGACTTTCACTGTACGAATCCATGTTATTTACACTCAACACAAGCAAATTTGATCCAATTTGACATGAATTCCAACATTGCACATATTGTAACATAAACATACATATCATATTTGCATCAATTCAGCTTAATCAATTACATAAGGAAAGTATAAATATGTATATAAATTCAGCACAGTTGTAACATGACATTCACATCATCATCAACCAAATACATCATAAGAATAAGAATTTGGGCACTCACTTGGATTGATGACTTTTCTATACCATTTTTCATTCTTTTTTGGTGTAAAAACACAAAGAGACTCGTTCTTCTTCATCTTCGTTGTCCGAATCTTCCTTGCTCAATGCAGTAAGCAATTTCTTCTTGGATTTCTTCTTTTTCATTCTAGGACATTCTTGCCGGTAATGCCCTTCTTTTCCCATACTTATAGCAAGTCACCACTTTTTCTTTTTTTTTCTTCTTTCCTTTTAAAAAGAACTTGTTGAACCTTTAAGAGAGCATCTTCAAATCCTCTTCATCCATTGAGCTTTCTTCTTCAGTTGAGTTTTCTTCAGTTTCGCTTGATTCTTCTTCAACCTTAAGTGCGATATTCTTCTTTTTCTCCTCTTTCTTAGGAATCCATTTCATTTCGTGGGTTAAGAGACTCCCGATCAATTCGTCCATGCCCATATTGGTCAAGTCCTTAATGGAGATTCTCTTTCTAGGATATGAATTGTTCAAAATAAAAAAGAAAGAGAATATAACAAAGATGTACAAGTGATTCTCAAACTTGGTAAATGAGTTGAGAAGTTTGGATAAAAGGTTTAAGAATGTTAAATTGGTCAAGAAGATTTTATGGTTATTATTGGAAGCTTGGAATATAAAAGTGAAAACAATCAAAGAAGTGAAAAAATTGACCATGTTAAGTATGGATGAACTAATTGGGAGTCTTTTGACTCATAAGATGAAGTGGATGTCCAAGAAGGAGGAGAAGAAAAAAAAGAATATCACACTCAAGGTTGAGAAAAGTTCAAGTAAAGATGATGCACACTTAACTGAAGAAAAGATCTCAATGGATGAAGAAGACTTGAAAATAATCTCCAAAAGGTTCATCAAGTTCTTATCAAAGGGAAAGATGAAGAAAAAAGAAAATGTAGTAACTTACTACTAGTGTAGGAAAAAAGGGCATTATTAGTAAAAATGTCCTAAAGTCAAGAAGAATAACTTTAAGAAGAAAGCATTTGCCCCTTAGAGTAAGAAGGACTCAAACAATGGTGAAGAAAAAGAACAAGGCTCCTTGTGCTTCTACACCAAGAACAAGAGATGAAGAATTGATATACAGTGATCATGAATCAAAGTAAGGTTTAAAATTGCTTGCTTTTATTGTACTTGATTGATAACGTTAAATTTGGCATATTGTGATTGTGCTTAATAGGTTATGCGTGTATACTTGCTATGATTAAGTGAGTGAGTTAAAATTGAATAAAAGTATATCATGATATTAATGTTGCAATGATGGCATGTCTGGAATTTATGACAATGGATACGAATTTGATTGTTTTAATATCTATGACATGATTTCATACATTATTGTTCTCTCATAGTCAAAAAATGTAAAATTGATGTGGTTATGATGTTTTGATCAAAATGATTGTGTATTAAAGATTTTATTTCCTTCAATTCCCTAAAATTTGTAAAAATGATTTCAAATATTTCAATTATGTATTAATTGATCTTAGACGCGTTTGAAATATGGTTTTTAAGATTGGTTTCAATGATTTTAGATGATTAAAAATTAGTTTTGAAAATTTTGATGATGTTTTAAGAAAACCTCATGTGTCAAAACTATAGTTTTTTATAGAATTTTGGGTTTTATGAATCATACATGACTGTGCATATGAGTTGCATGATCATGCATGCTTTATACCCTAGTCATGATGTCATGCGTGAATGACACATAGCCATGCATGTTCTATAATAAGACATACATGATTGTGCATCTTGTTTGCATAACCATGCTTGACACAATTTCTGTAGAAACTTCTCTAGATTTTCAAATTTTAAGGTCTTATACACATATTTCCCTTAAAATACTTTAATGATCATATTTTATTCATAAAAGTGTTGTTTTCATTGAACATATCCATACAAAAAGGGGAAGAAATGAAAATTGAATACACCTTGATTGTAATTTGTATATGTATGTGATAGGGAATGTTCATGTTTATTGTTTATTGCTTTAACAATTGGATTTATTGAAAAAAATTGAGGTAAAATTGTTTTAAAGAAGGGGAGATTTTTTTTAAAGGGAAAAATTTTAAAGTTTTATGCTTTAATTGATACAATGATCTCAAAAAGAGGGAAAGAAATTTTTTGTGCAAAAATGAAAATTTTAACATACCTTTTTTATTAATAACAAAAAAGGGAAGAGTGTCTGGTATGTTAAAATGAATAAGTTTTTTGAAATTTTTTTGTGATAAATTGAAAATTTTTGTTGATGATATATGTTTTATGCTTATAATACATTTTAACATGGGTTTTGTCATCAAATCAAAAAGGAGGAGATTGTTGGACGCTTATAAGTATTAAGTTAATGAAAAACCATATTAAATTATCTAACTAGTTCTTACATTAATTAATCATGACAACAATATGACCAAAGGGTTTTGTTTTATAGAAATTGTCTAGTGCATAATCATGCATGACTAAGCATGACTGTATGTATTTTATTTGGGCAACACACAACTTGGTTAAGTCATATAAAGCATTTGTGTATAAAGAAGTAAGGACGTACGACTGTACATTTTTTGACCACACGACTGTATGTCTTAAGTTAAGAACACACTCCAATGTATACTCAGTCATGTTTGTGTAAGATAGTTTTTACTAGGTACACACACATGTAGAAAAGTTTACATGCTCATATGTGTTGAAGAAACTTAACCGTATAGTGTCGTACAAGTGTCATGAGTAAGTCGTATGAGCATTTGAAATTTTGTAGCACTAAAGAGCTAAAGATATACGATCGTATGTATAGAGCTCACACCTGTGTAGGGTGTACATGACAAGAGAAATTTGATCATTAAAGAGTAGGCCTCAATGAGAGTATGACAATGCGTCTACCCAAATTCAATCCAATGGCTCTTTATTTAGCTATAATAGCTAATTCTTCCAAAACCCTATATAAAGCAACTGATTTGAAGCTTAGAATGTTAGAGAATTTCATCCCAATTGCTCATCCTTGATTCTATAATCTATTTTTGACTATTTCTCTCTAAAACCATACTTGTAAAACACTTTAAGAGAAAACCTTGTGAAGCCAATTTGTGTATCTACCTATTAAGAGGCAATTTCATTTTTTATAATTCACAAACCCTTAGGCTCAATCCTGTAAAACTAGTGTTTGGTTGTAATCTTTAGAAAAACTAAGTTAAGGGCGTAATCCTTTATTCAAAACTAGTATAAAAAAGGGTAAAATCCCTTGGTAAAAAAAATATTGTATCTTTGGGGCAAAAATAGTAGAGGAAAATCTTTAAATAGGGTTGTTTGGAGTATGGAATGTAGGAGGCATGGAGAAGCTCTAAACCACTCTAAATTGACTAAGTAATTTCTATCCCTATATCTCTCTCTATTTGTTTTTTTATATTGATATTTGCTTAGTTGATATTATTGATTGATTTTGGTTGAAAAAGTTTAAAAGATTCTTCCCTTTTAGTCTATGGGGTTCTACGAGGGGCATTATTGACAAGAATGCCCTCGCATGAAGAAAAAAAAAAAAAAGTACCTACCATTTAGAGTAGGGAAGAGTCAAACAATGGAAAAGAAGAAAGAGTCTCTCTATGCTTTTATACTGAAAAAAAAAAAAAAAAAAAAAAGATGAAAATTTGGTGTGGAAAAGTCAACAAGTCAAGTAAGTCTTAATTTGCTTATACTTGATTGATGAGGATGATTATATGCCATGTTATGATTGCACTTAATTGATCATGCATGTATATTTACTATGATTAAGTAGTTGGGTTGAATTGATGCAAATATGTTATATGTATGTATATGTTGCAATATTGACATGTTTTACAATTCATGTCAAAGTGGAGACAAATTTGGTTTGTATTGATTTCCAATGATATGAATTCAATATTGTTGTTCCCCATAGTCAAAACATGCAAAATTGATGTAGTTGTAATGTTTTGATCAAAATTTAGTGCATTGAAGTTTTTATATCCCAATTTCCATGAAATTTGCAAAATGATCTCAAATATGTGAGTTTTGTTTTAAATTGTGCTAGACATATTTAAATATAGTTTTAAGTATTTTCAATGATTTAAGATGATTAAAAATCAATTTTGAAGATTTTGATGTTAAGTTAGAAAAACTCCCCTTGTGTCAAAACTGCAGTTTTCTATAGAATTCTAGATTTTATAGGTCATACACGACCGTGTATATAGGTTGCATGATCGTGTATGTTTCATTTCCTTAGTTACATGATCATGCTTATATGACACACGATTGTGCATGTCTTATAATAAGACATACAATACTGTGCACAAGGTTTGTATGACCATGCTTAACACCAAACTACAAAAAATTTTCTAGACTTCTAAATTTTCTAAAAATATTCCTCTAAAATGTTCTAAATATCATATTTTATGCATGAAAATGTTGAATTTAATGAAAATATTCATACAAAAAAACGAGAAATGAATACTTGAATACTTCTTGCTTGTTTATGATACCAAATTGTTTGAGTAAAGAGTTAAATTTTTTATTATGTAAACAGATTTTAATGAAAATAAAATATATTTGGGTCAAGCTATCATATTTTAAAATTTTAGAAGATTTTTGAAATTTAAAAAACAAATTGGAGTGTTTTTAAAAATTTGAAAGAATCTGTGGGTGTGTGATAAGTACTATATTTATATATAATTATGTAACTTAATTGATACAGTAGTTATTACATTAACCATTCATACATATGTTTATGCAAAAAATTTAAATAACATTCATTCATACACAATGGTATGGAAACAAAAATATTAAGTGACCACCTCTTGATTTGTTAGGGGTGGATTGGTCTCTCAAAAAGTGAGTCTCATTTAGGGTTTACCCACATCTTTAGTAGGACTGTGAATTGGTCAATCCATCTTTGCCACACAAGGATAGATTATGAACACCCCTTTTGAGGTGATCGTGTAGCATTACTCATGCGGAAATAATAAGTTATTTAAAACATAATATACACTTCATTTTTGAATAATACATCTTTATTAAACTTTTATTAAATTTTCATATAATAAGGAATATAAAATTGTTTACAACAATAAACCATATAAATTGTTTTAATGACGTTAAAATTAAAACATAACATCGTTCTTTAACCTGTAAGGAGAAAGGGTTGGAAAGAGTTATCATTCACTCAACAAGTAGAATTCATAATCTTAACATATATAACTCTTAGCTTTAAATTGATATCTTAAATACATTAACTTATCCTATTTATCTCTTAAGTTTTAACTAAATATCTTATATTAATCTCTTTTTAAGTCTTAGCTTGATTTCTTTTCTACTTAAATCTTATTTCTTTTCCTCTTAATTATAAATGCTATGACATGTATGTCATGCTAAAATTATGCTAAAAACCATAACTTAGACTATTATGAAAACTTGTTTAAAACCATAATTTTGAAATTTGTCATAATCGATTCAAAGATCTCATAATAAAAACTTGCATAATCAATCTGAAGATCTCAATATAAAACTTATCATAAAATATCATAAAAATCATTTACTGATCAGACTGATATATACAAGGATTTTGCACCTTGACCATTTAGGTCTTAAGCTAATGTACGACTAACACTCAATTTCTAATGAGCTTAACCATTAGCAATGTTTAATTTCTAATGAACACTAGTTTCCTTATTTATAACAAGCATGCGAACTTATAGACACCTATTTGTATCTACCCTTAAAAGATATATGAAACATCAATTTTGTTTACTTTCATAAAAGATGTATATTTGACTCGAAGATTCAAAAACCTTGTAAAATCATTTCTCATATTTTTGCTTAAAAATCATCTTATTTGGAATATCATGAAAATGCGTTAAATCTTATTTAATCATAATATCTTAATTCTTCTTTTTAATTTCTTTCTCAAAAAAATTTCAATTAAACAACTATGCACAACATGCATACCAAATATGTACAGACATGATCCTAAACTCCATGCATGCATGCATGGAATTGATGTGCCTCATAATTGTGACTCAATAATTCATGGTCGTGACACCAGACGACAACCATAACTCTATATTTTGATGTGCCCATATATCCATGTAAATGCACGATCGTAATGCTGTAAATAACACATGTATGGAAATGCATCTCTCGCGTGCACAAGCACGCATGATAATCTGCTCTGACAAATCTCAGCCAAACAACCATTGATCACAACCAAACCATATCCAATCTACATCATTCATCACATATAATCATCTCATAACAAGTACAACAATAATTAACAGTAGATGATAGTTATAATTCATCCTTGATACATATCGTTATTAATTCATTTTTTCCTAACAACATATCATATAATTCCACTTAATTTCCATCCCAAACAATCAATATTTTATGTGAATTTAATATTTTAGTTTGAAATCAATTGCGTCTTAGAGAAAACATACTTTAGTAGTAGCTTTACATATATACATACATACACACAAACATACATACATATATATATATATATATATCTTAAAATGTCAACATAAATCATTTCATTCAAGTAACATCAATTGAGCTTAGATCTATCAATACATGCTTATTCACCATCACAGCAACCATAAACATTGAATCACAAAAAAAAGCATGGTAAGATTGAAGAACTCTACCTACTTGTTATCTTATAAAATTTTGGCATAATTAAAATTTAAAATGAAAGTTGTTTTATGTAGGCGATGACTACCTTGACATGTATGAACGTACATCCAAGTGTGCACGATCTTACATAGCAAGATATATTAAATATGTGCATTAAACAAAACTATACACTTGACAACTTCTCATATTGACATATGTGCGACAGAAAGAATAAAGTCAAAATAAATATTTTACCCTCCATATCAACTTTAACTAAATTAAATGCAATAAAATAAATAAAAATACTTTTTCTTACCCAAATGCCAAATTTTTGAAAATCGGGCCATTACAATGCATTTTTAAAACTTTAAAATTTTTAATATGCCCTTAATTGTTTTAAAAATATTAATTAAACCCAAAAAAATGCAACAAGTTAAGAGATATAATATCTTATTATAAATTTTTGAGATTATAATATATTTTCACAATGTATGAGTAAATATTATAATTTTAAAATAAAGTAGAAATATATTGTAGGACCCGCCGCCACGCGTACCCCTGTGCTGAATAATATGGTTCTTTTATTAATAATCTGAAAATCCAGGTACACGTGACGGGAATCCTATGAAAAGAAAGCTACTACTACTAGATATTTGTACACAAGCGGAAGTTGGAAATAAAATACTGAATATAAATATACAATGAGCCCATAATGACTTTTTTATATATTTACAACTGTTCTGTACACTGTTCTTTACATCTGATAATATACAATTTCAATACAAGACCCAACAAGTCCAAAATTGAAAATATACATGTTGAAAATTGTGTGTGGGGTCCTCTCCGTCAGCCTCGGTCCACCCGCTCCTCGCTAGCAGCACCAAAACCTGAAAAGGAAGGAAGAATGAGGGGGATGAGTGATAAAGATCACCCAGTAAGCATTCCTTACTTCCCTCAACCCAAGCAAGCAACACATAAGTAATAAACGTACCTAGCCTCAGCCCTAACATTCATCTAATCGTTTGTTGGCACTGAAACTGATTAATATGCTTATCTGGAATCTCATTATTATTATTACATGTCATAATGTGTATGTCATGTCATGCTAACTGAAAATAATTGATGATGTATGCATCTGAATATCTATATGTACCCAAAAGTATCTGTTGTGTTGATCAGACTGATGAACACAGGGATTTAGCATCTTGGCCATGTGGGCTGAACAGTCTAGCTACTGGCTAGAAAGCTGAATGTAAAATACGGGACAATTTGACTGGTGTCAGAAAGTTGAATCCCACAGATGCCTCCTCGAGTTCACCTAAACTCTAACCCGTATGTCAGGTTCTGAATACTGAAACTACTGAATTCGGATCCTTTGATCCTCTCTCAAACTACATGACATGCTATGAAATGCTCATGCAACATTTATTATTTGGATTCATGTTTATCTGATGTCATTTAGCCCTTGAATTGGTTTCCCATACTTTAGAATTCATTTTTAATCTTTTCTGTAAAAAACTGTTGGCACACGGGCGTGCTGGAGTCACACATGGGCGTGCATGGCAAAGGCACATGGGCGTATGCCCAAACGCACAGGGTCATGCACTAGGCGTGCAGCCGGTCGTGCTTGCTTCTGGCATTTCTACATACAATCACTGAAATAGCTGACACATGGCCGTGTCTCTCAAGACACACAATCGTGTCCTCTGTATTCTGGCCGTGAGCACTTCATGCCACGACCGTGCCCTTGTAAAATCAAAGACACATGGACGTGCCCTTACAGAATCAAAGACACATGGGCGTGCTCATGTGGGCACACGGGCGTGGGTCTGGTTCTGCAACACGAGCACATGCTTGAAAATGCAGGAAACTAACCAAAACACATATATTTCTCAATCAAACTCAAATTAACTTCTAACATGCATTCTAAGCACTTGAATAAGCATGCCAATCACTTTAATTTCATCATTCATCATTCCCAGCACATTCCACCATGAAAATCAAGCATTTCTCTCACAACACACTCACAAGCAAAGCAAGCATGGCTACTAGGTGGAAATCATCATCTAACTCATCATTCATCAATATATCAACATGCAAACACTTCATAACATGTTGGAAATGTCAACAACCATTTCCAAGCATTCACAAACATCACTGCAAGCTGGGAAACGCAGGAAGAAGTAAGAGAACACTTACCTCTTGACATGGCTGCTGAAAAATCTATCTCAAGCTAATCTCTTGCTTCTCTCACTGGATTGGGAGCTGCTGGTGGCTGAAAATCTGGTCTAGGGCTGAGAGCTACTGAGAACAAAGAAACTTAGCTGAAATGGGAAAACTGCTGGATGAGAAATAACTTAATCTCTCGTCTCTCTCTCATTAATCCCACCTGCACGGGCGTGCAGGGCAAAGTGCACGGGAGTGCACCAGGGAAAATGAATATAATTCATTTCTCACATTTCACATGATTGAAACCTCCCTAAAAGAATCATACAAAGGCCACACAGCTCTGGAAACCTATCATCTCACCCCTAAACTCTTCTAGACTCTCAATCTATTCTTGAATCTCATTTCTAACCTCAAAACTCTATCCTTAAGGGTTTTTCTAAAACTGGGATGCTACATATATCTATTTACATATGTAAGTTAAAAAAATAACGTTTATGCCTCAAATACATCTTTACTATAATATTTGAATAAAATAATATATGCTGGGATAAAATGTACATTTTACCAAATTTTTAGGGGCTTTTAAAATTTTGAAAAAAAGGGGTGCTTTCTAAAATTTTAAGAGTTTTTTTTTTTTTTAATTTGGAAAAGTTGTGAGTTTAAATATCATATAACAAATTATTGAAATTATAAAATATTTTTAAAATATATAAGTGAATATGATAATTTTTAAAACAAGAAATAAAATTAGTTATTTACCCTTTCTAAGTTTGAAAAAGTAACATTTATACACCTAATACATTCTATCATCAATATTTGGATAAAATAATATAAATATCTTTTAATTGTTAAAATGTTAAAATTAATAATTGACTTTTAACAAATAAGTGAGAATTTAATTTTTTTTTTCAAACTTAATAAATGAGATTTTGTCATTTAAGCAAACATCAAGTAGGAAATAATATTTTGGCTAATTATGTGCATATACTTTTAAGTATTCAGTTGTGTACTCAGATAATATATTATTATGTGATGATTGAATGTTTTTCAATTAAAAATAAATTAACATCCAATTATATAGAGATAGATTATTTGATACAGAAATGAATACTCAAAAATATATACATATAATGTTACTCTTTCCTATGTCCAACAAAGAATGAGATCGTACTTTGTCATTGTAAACTCATGATAGAATTTGGATGATTTGGAAAATAATCAAACTTTGTATAAATATAAAATAAAAACACCCTTGCATTTTTCACCTATTTAATCAAAAAAACATAATTTTCTAATACCATCTTTATTATTATTATTATTAAATAAGGGTATTTAATATGATGGACGATTATATTATAACATTATCATCAAATTTATTTAACAATTTAAATAATTAATTTTAAAATTTTCCCAAACGATGGTTTGTTATTATGAAATTTATTATTATTATTTTTCATTAGTACATAAATTTGCATTGTTGAAAAGTATATTAAACTTCAAAGAGTTCGACGTAGGGTTACGAAAAGACATACAAAAAAAATTTGAAGAGTTTATTTTTAATCTGATTTAACCAAAAATGCCTAAAACTTAGGTTGACAACATTGTTATTATTAGAGCAACGAAAACAATAAACAATATTACAAAGTTGTAATACTAAAGCAATACTTGAAAGCTAAATGTGTTTCTCACCAAACCTTTCTATTGTAAGGAATTTACATTGGAGGAGATTGTGATTATATATACAATTTATCTTAAAAAGAGCAAAAGTTGTGATTTGATAATCGGCAGTGTGATAGGCTGAAGTATAAAATAATTACACATTAATTATAATTGCCAAAATTGAGGGAAGTGATTAAAAAAAGAACTAGAAAGTTGTTATTTAATCCTAAGTAGATTGTGGGGGGTCATAGTGGATTTAGTCTCTTGTTTTTTTAATTTGTGACTTCTAAAAGAAATCGTATAATGGTTCTTGCTTTTAAATTGCAAGGTAGAGTCGATAGTCACTAATCATTTGAATATATATAAATGGGATCTCATGGACATTAGTTGCAGGAATAAGTAGAGAGTACTAACAAAAGTGCTCCCAGGAAATAAATGGTAGAGATGGAGAAGAAGAAGAAGAAGGAGAGGGGTCCATAGAAACCTATAAAAGAAATGTAGGATTTGCTTGCATTTGCATGGAGAGTTGGGTTGGGACATGAGATGAGACCCATTCACTCTTTTTATTTGTCCCCAGCTTTTTAGAAACTCTTTTCTATTCCCTCAAATTAATGTATATTTTTCATATCCATTTGTCTATTTTTTGGTAATAAAATAAATAATAATGTATTCACTCCTCTCTATTAGGGAATATTTTAATTTTGGAAGTCTTTTTTTCTTTTATATATGACATCCAAATCATCTCTTTGCAGACAGATTTTTTCTTCATATTGAAATCCTTCTTAGGCCTTTGCTAGCACCTTGAACTCCTTGGTTGTCTACAAGTCCTTGTCTTCACTTTTTTTCATTTTAATCTTTTGATGGTCTTACAAGCAATAATGGAATTTGAAAATCAGTTGGCATGTAGTGTTTTTTTTTTTTTTTTCCTGCTTAAGGAGAATGCTTTGTGTAATTTCAATTCATGACAATGTCCACAATGTTCAACACAAGCACATGGGTAATTTCTAGGATCGATGTTTCTCATCTCCCATTTTCTTTTTTTTAGGCGAAACTCCAACACCCACAATTTAAATAACCTAAGAATGCGTTTGTATTAAGATAATAAAAAATTACTATAATTTAAATAAAATAATATTATAATATTATTTTATTATGGACCACCAATGCATTTAGAAATTAAGTATTTTTCTTACAACAATCATGAATATAAAGAAAGGGCCACTCCGATCTTTTCAACAACCGTTTATTTATTATAATTACATGTGTTGTACTTTTAATGAACCCCTAGCTTAGCAGAATTTCTTTTTTATGTAATTTAATGTTTAATTAAGTTTGAAACTTTGGATAATTTAGGGGACTTATAAATATCATTAACCAAGAACTATAAACCACCAAAAATACTTACATTGTTGCATTATAAAAGCTCATACTTTGGGCCAAACTACAGAGTTAGTGGACTGGGTCACAAAATAGAATAGCCGATTATCTTAACCCTGTTTTGACAATTTTACAGTGTAGGGATTTTATGAGGGGAGTTTCTCTTGTAATCATGCTAAGACTTAGAACTAATTACTTGATAGAGTATAATCCAATCAGATAACCACATACCATCTGACTATATAGCACAGATATAAAAATATTATTTTATGAAAAGGGCCTCCAGAATTAGATCTGAAATAGTTAGATATTAACCAGAGTTAAAATTTAACCCTACATCAAATCTTGGCTGGCAAGAGTGGTAGCTCACATGTCATCGACACCCTTATCTCGTGTGACCTGCTACAGATCCTCAGACCAATTTTGTCTGCTTTTACTGTACACTCACGCGCCTTGTAAGATCTCATATAGCACGTGATGTGCATTTCCCACTGATTGTAGGCCGCGATTTGGTGAGGAGCGGTTGTTCTCACGCGCTTCTTTTTGATGTTTCAGTATTTTAATTTGTTTGCAACAGAAGCATCGACAAATATTTGTGTGAGTTGATGTGTCAAGATTACAAAATCCGATAAATATCTGAGCCGATTTTTTTATCCTCTATTGACGATTTTGCCGTTGGGGACCACGGCTTCAACATAGTTGAATGACATTTTTGCCCATTTCACCCCCCGATTTAGGAGTTTATATTTGAAGTATAATCGAATTAACCCCCTAAGCTTAATAAGAGCTTACAATGTTAATTAATTTATTCCAGTAACAAGCATTACATAATTACTTGTCCTTGGAATTGATTTTTATTCGATAATTTTCTGAATCCAATTTATATGTTTTGAAAACAGTCATAAGAAATTTAAATTAAAATAATTTACTATGCTAATGAATGGGAAGTAATGATATCACTCCTGAACTGAAATTCATTAGATAAATTGTAAACTTAATTTTTTTTTTAAGATAAAGTTGATCTCTGATATTTTAATTATATAATAATATATTATCATTAATATATAAATAATATTTGAAAATTTTGATACTAAATCATTTATTGTTTAATATTAGTATAATGTTTATTTAATAATAAAATATTTTAATAAACACCCATGATAAAGTGATATGACATAATTTGATTGTCACTTTTATTTTAAATATTAAAATATTATCAAAAAAATTATAAATTTTGTTACAATTTTATCTTCACCCCTAACCAAATAACATCCACAACATATATACATATGTATGTATGTATGTATGTATGTATGTATTAGTAATAAGATGACAATTTGATAAATATAATAATATAAGACATGTTTTATATATATGTATATATGTGTGTATGTATTGGTAATAATGTGACAATTTGAAAAAAATAATAACATAAGACGTGTTAGTTTAAAACTAAAGTTACCAACTAAAAAAATTTACATTTGAAAGGGTAAAACCCGAAAGGTGTAAGTGGGTTTTTGAAAGAAAACTGACATGGATGACAATATGCTTACCTATAAAGCATAGTTGGTATTTTCACTAATAGTGATACTAAAATCTATCTAGATTTTACTTGCGAAGGCTGCATACTATGAATATTAAATCTGACTATGAGTGATAACCTTGCAAAGAATACGCATTACACAAAGCCTGATGGTTTTATTCTTGATGGATAGACAGACAAACAAAGTATTCAAATTGCAAAAATTCATTTATGGACTGAGGTGAGCTTCAAGGAGTTGGAGTGTTTATTTTGATAATATTGTTCAAAATTTTGAAATCATCAAAGATGAAGTTTAGTCTTGTGTGTACAAGAAGGTTAATGGTGTATGTTATCATTTCTAACATTGTATGTTATAAACATCTTTATTATTAAAAATGATATAATTCACTCATAGACTATTAAAACTTGGTTATTCAAGTACTTCACCATAAAGGGTTTAGGAGAAGTGGCTTACATTTTTGGTATCACGATCTACTATAATAGATTGTGTAGCTACTTAATCTAAATCAAAACACGTAGATAAATAAAATGTTAAAAAGATTCAACATGAATGAGTTATAAAATGTGTTGATGCTCATGAATCATGGTGTATATCTTTGAGAATGTGTCTTAGGATACTTGAAGATAGAGGGAAGATTATTTAAGTGCAATTTGTCTTAAGTAATCAAGTTGATCATGTACACTATGTTATATACAAAGAGATTAATATCTCATTCACTTAGACGTTTGTAATAGATATCAATGTGATAATGCCGAAAATATTCTTAAGTTCATGAAGAGAACTAAAGAAATATTATTGATTTATGAAAGAGAAGACATGCTTATTGTACATGGCTACAATGATGCATTTTCCTAGATAAATAATAATGATTACAAATCCCATTCAGATTTGTGTTTTGTTTGAATGGTGATGTAGTATGCTGAAAATATTCCAAGTAGAATACTATAGGTGATTTTATGACCAAGTTTGAGTATACAATCTTTATTGATACAACAACTATGACAGTTTGGATTAAGGAGTTCATTTGTGAACTTAGCATGACAACTTGCATTGTTGATGTGAGGGTCTGCTGCTATATATCACTGTAGACTAAGATTTTATTTTTGTTCAACTGAAATACCTCTTAATATATATATGTGTGTGTGTGTGTGTGTACGCATGTGTGTACGTGTATATATATTTGTACACACACACACACACAC
>JAJEJH010000808.1:75632-93784 GCA_026122585.1 Anacardium occidentale
TCCCCACTCTCTCAAGTATCTCATAGGGACCAATAAATCTAGGGGCCAACTTCCCCTTTCTGTCGAATCTGAGAACTTGCCTGTACGGAGCAACCCTCAGAAAAACTCTGTCACCTACTGCAAACTCGATCTCTCTGCATCTCAGGTCTGCATAGCTCTTTTGTTGATCCTGGGCCTGTTTCATTCACTGTCTGATAATCTTGATCTGCTCAATTATGCCCTGAACTATCTCTGGACCCACAACTGTCTCCAGAGAATCTCTCTCTCCAATCTCATCCCAATGAAGAGGAGATCTACACCTCCGACTGTACAATGCCTCAAATGGAGCCATCTGAATCGTCGCCTGATAACTGTTATTATACGTGAACTCCATGAGGGGAATCAAATCTACCCAATCGGTCTGGAAGTCCATACAACAAGCTCTGAGCATATCCTCCAGAATCTTATTAACTCTCTCAGTCTGACCATCTGTCTGAGGATGATAAGCCAAACTAAACTGCAATGTGGTCCCCAAGGCTCTCTGCAATGATCTCCAGAAAGCTGACAGAAATCTGGAGTCTATGTCTGACACTATAGTCCTGGGAACACCATGGAGTCTGACCACCTCTCTGATATACAATCTCCCCAACTGATCTGTAGACATACCATGTCTGATTGGCAAAAAATGAGTTGACTTACTCAGCCTGTCCACTATTACCCAAATACCATCAAATCCTCTCTGAACTCTGGGAAGACTAGAAATGAAATCCATAGAAATATCTTCCCATTTCCACTCAGGAATACTCAAGGGATGAAGTAAACCTGAGGGTCTCTGATGCTCTACCTTAACCTGCTGACATACCAGACATCTAGAAACAAAGTCTGCGATGTCTTTCTTCATGCCTGACCACCAGAAACTCTTCTTGAGATCCTGATACATCTTTGTACTGCCTGGGTGTGCTGAATACACCGTACTGTATGCCTCTGACAAAATCATCTGTCTCAGCTCTAAACTCTGTGGCACACATACTCTGTCTCTGAATCTCAAGATCCCATCTCTGAACTCAAAGTCTGGCACTGCTCTCTCTGACATCCTCTGAAGCATACTCTGAGTCCACTCATCAGACATCTGACACTCTCTGATCTCATCATACAGAGAAGATCTGATCTGAAGTCTGAAGAATCTTGCAGTTACTATCTCAATCTACTCTCTGGCAATCTCAAACTGCAACTCTCTCTGAATTAAAAGACTGGATAAGGCCACACGTCTACTCAATGCATCTGCCACCACATTGGCTCTCCCTGGATGATATTTGATATCAACATCATAGTCCTTCACCAACTCTAACCATCTCCTCTGCCTCATATTAAACTCTCTCTGGGTGAAGAAATATTTCAGACTCTTATGGTCTGAATAAATGCTGCACTTGAGCCCATAAAGATAATGTCTCCAAATCTTCAAAGCAAACACAACTGCAGCTAACTCCAAATCATGAGTGAGATATCTCGTCTCATGATCTTTTAATTGTCTAGAGGCATAAGCAATAACTCTACCACTCTGCATCAACACTGCTTCGATGCCCTGATGGGACGCATCGGTATAAATATCAAACTCAAATCCCTCTTGAGGTAGTGCCAAAACTGGAGCACTAGTCAATCTCTGCTTAAGCTCCTGGAATCGTGCCTCGCACTCATCTGACCAAACAAATGGAACCTCTTTCCTAGTCAAGGCAGTGAGAGGCCTCGCTAGGCTAGAGAATCCCTCAATGAATCTCCTAAATAACCTACCAACCCAAGGAAGCTACGTACCTCTTTTACTGTCTTTGGCCTCGGCCAACTCAAAACCGCCTCTACTTTGCTGGATCCACTGAAATACCGTCTGTTGTCACCACGTGACCCAGAAATGCTACTCTGTCAAGCCAGAACTCACACTTGGAAAACTTAGCATACAGCTGTCTGTCTCTCAATCTCTGAAGCACATATCTGAGATGCTCTACATGCTCTACCACACTCCTGGAATACACCAGAATGTCATCAATGAAAACCACCACGAACCGGTCTAAGCAATCATGAAACACCCGATTCATCAAATTCATAAAGATCGCTGGGGCATTAGTCAACCCAAATGGCATCACCACGAACTCATAATGCCCGTATCTAGTCCTGAAAGTTGTCTTAGGAACATCTCTGTCTGTCACTCTGACCTGATAATACCCAGACCTCAAGTCGATCTTGGAAAACACAGCTGTACCTCTCAACTGATCGAACAAGTCATCTATTCGAGGCAGGGGATACTTGTTCTTCACTGTCACTCTGTTCAGATCCCTGTAGTCGATACACATCCTTATCGGCCCATCTTTCTTGTTAACAAACAGAATCGGAGCTCCCCAAGGTGAACAACTGGGCCTGATAAACCTCTTATCTGTTAACTCCTGAAGCTGCTTCTTTAACTCTTTAAGCTCGGCTGGAGCCATCCGGTACGGAGTCTTGAAAATTGGAGCTGTACCTAGAAGAAGCTCAACACTAAACTCTAACTCTCTGTCTGGAGGTAACCCTGGCAACTCATCTGGAAACACATCTGGAAACTCTCTTACGAATAGTACCTCCTTGATACTCGGACCCACTGAACTGCTACACACAACGTTGACCAAGTATCCAATACAACCCTGTCTCAATAATCTGCTCGCCTGAATACTGGAGATTATCAGACTGTCAGCTCTGCCCTCACGAAACACAAACTGATCAGGGCCTATGTGGAATCTCACTTTCTTTCTTCCATAATCTATCTCTGCACCATATCTACCCAAGAAATCCATACCCAGTATCATATCAAAATCTGCCAACTCCAGCAGAATCAAATCAATCGTCATCTGTCTACCCATAACCTCTATCTCCTGATCTAGGAGAACTCTGTCACTCAACACAAATCCCCCATCTGGCATCTCCACATGGATACTCCTACTGGCCACACTAGGGTCAATCCCTAATCTCTCCACTACACTCCATGATACAAAACTGTGTGTGGCTCCACAATTAACAAGCACAAATAAAGGAGTACCAAAATAAAGTAACTGACCGGTAACTACATGGGGAATGACCTCTGCCTGCTCCTGGCGGACTGCATAAACTCTGGCTCTGCCTCCGCCAACTCCTGAAGGACCGGCACCTCCCTCAGATGCTCTTTCACCAACTCTGGAAACATCTGCTCCATCTCTCTCTACTCTAGCTCTGCCTTTGGGTGGACCACCTTGGCCTCTGAACTGACCAGCTTCACCTCTGCTCGGTCCAGCACTAGCTCCAAGTCTAGCTGGACACGCTGCCATCATGTGCCCTGGCTGATGGCACCAGTAACATACTATCTGACCTGCCATACACTCCCCTATATGGCGTTTGCCACACTTGGTACACTATGGTGGCTGGGGCATAACTCTCTGCCACTGACTCTGAAAACCTATTGTAGATCTCTTGGCTGACATCGGCCTCTTACCCTTGTCTCTATCATCTGTCTTCTGATCTCTCTTAGATGCTCTGCTTATAGCACCCATATTCTGTAAACCGGCCTCTGATCTAAGTGCTCTCCCCAAGGCATCACTGAATCTCTGGGGAGGATTTGCTCCTGTCATGACATCCTTATAGATTATAGGGTACAACCCATAGATGAATTTCTGAACTCGGCCTATCTCTGTCCCTGCCAAACTCGGGACAAATCTCGCTAGTGCATTAAACCTGGTAGCATACTCCTTAACTGAATTGAACCCCTGAGCCAAATCAATAAACTCCTGGAACTTAGCATCCAACACCTCTGTGCTCCTGTACTCAACATCAAAAAACTGTCTGAATCTGGCCCACGTCATCTGCTCCTCGTTGATGGAAGTCTTGGCTAGACTCCACCAAACCTTGGCATCACCTCTCAGATGAAACCCTGCATATCTAACCTTCTCCCTCTCTGAAAGAACAAAGAGCCCCATCACACTCTCCACGGACCCACTGAATTTCATTGGCTGATACGGCCCTGGCAAATGATAAATCGGATGAAGTCTACCTGAAGAACTAGGGCCAACTGTCTCTATAGTCATACTCTGACTGGAATCTGTATAACCCGCTGGATACTGATACCTCTCTCTAACTGACTGAGGCTGAGACTGATATTGATGCTGATACTGATACTGTGGCTGTGACTGATGATGTGACTGATACTGAGACTGGGAATGTCGTCTCCTCGGAATTCGATGACTCTCACGCTGAGGAGGAGTTACTCTATCTGGCTCTTGAACATTACCCACTCCAGCTTGTTGGAGGCTCTCTCTGACTACATCCCCAATCATCTCTCTTAACTACTCTGGTCTCATCGACACATGGGAGGTACTCTAAGATCGTCGCCTATCACTAACACTCATGGGACGGGCGGGTGAACTACTGTCTGTCTCATCTAGACATATAGGAATATACTCTTCTCTATCTATAGCATCACAACAAACTGGGGTTAGAATCACATATCACAATCAAAGCTGAAAAATAAATACCTAACTGTGCTGTGAGGAGGGTCTGGACGACGGCTGCGAAAAAGAGAAAAAAGCACCACACACTTACAATTTTGCTCTGATACCACCAATGTAGGACCCGCCGCCACGAGTACCCCTGCTCCTGAATTCTGGAAGGCCTTTTTTATTAATAATCTAAAAATTCAGGCACCTGCGACAGGAATCCTATGAAAAACAGAAATCTTAAACTAACAGTATACAATTTTGCACATGCGGAAGCTATACTGAATATACATCATTGAAATATACATACTGTTCTGTACAATGGGCCCATTGGCCTTTACATATATACATACACAGTTTCTGTACATTCGGATACATCTGGAAACATAAAAAAGGTACATGTGACCACACAGGTCCAAAATTGATATACAATCGAGATCGGGGTGTGTGTGCGTGCCCTCTCCGCCAGCACGAACCACCTGAAAAGGATGGAAGAATGAGGGGGATGAGTGATAAAGATCACCCAGTAAGCGCTCCTTACTTCCCTCAATACCCAAGCAAGCACAAACAATCATATAAATCAAACATACCTGGGCCTCGGCCCTAATCATACATCTATGCGCTTGCTGAAATCTGGAAACTGTTATCTGAATCTCATTCTTATTATATACTGATATCATTATTATTCATGTCATGATGTGTATGTCATGCCATGCTAACTGAATATACTGGATGCATGCATCTGAATACCTCTCTGTACCCTCGGGTACCTATTGTGCTGATCAGACTGGTGAACACAGAGATTTGACATCCTGGCCATGTGGGCTGAACAGTCTAGCTACTAGCTAGAAAGTTGAATCTGAATATTATACTGCTTCGATCTGACTGGTGTCAGAGAGTTGAAACTGAAAAACTGCTGAATCCTCTGACTGGTGTCAGGAACTGAATCTGAAATACTGCTGAGCATTCTGACTGGTGTCAGAAGGCTGAATCCCACAGATGCCCCCTCGTGTTCCACCTATACTCTTACCCGTACATCAGATTCTGAATATTGTTGAATTCGGATCCCCTGATCCTCTCTGAAACTATATATCATGTCATGATATGCACATGCAGTTTATTATCTAAATACAGGCTCATCTGATGCTTATCTGAAGCAATTTAACCATTTATCTGAATTCCCATGCTTAATAAATCAATAATTAATCATTTTTCTGAAAATCTGCTAATGCACGGGCGTGCATCAAAGTGCACGGGCGTGAGCCAGGATGCACGGGACCGTACGCTGGTCGTGCGCCTGGTCGTGCAAGCTACTGGAATTTACTATTCACTTTCTCTGAAAATGCATGCACGGGCGTGCATCCGCGGACACACGGGCGTGCATGGGCAATTTCTGGCTATGCACAGGACGTGCACACGGGCGTGCATCTGGAAAAACAAAGACTCACGGCCGTGCCATGCAGGTGCACGGTCGTGCGTCTGGTTCTTCAACAAAGCACCGCTTCTAAATTGCACCATTCCACAACCAAACCACAATCAATTGCAACAACATCTCAAATATGCACTTCCAACACTTCACACAACACAATTCAAACATCATATCTCACATGCATCAAGCCACATGATATCTACCATGGGAGCTTTAGCTTTCTCACACTAAAACACAATCCATCAACATGCAAGGATTCAAGGATGGAAATTCATCATCCAATTCATCATGCAACATCATATAATCATCATAGAGCATATTTAACATTCATCCATGGCAATCAAGCTCACAAACATGCTGGAAAGTGCGAGAAGAAGTGAAGAACACTTACCTCTTGCCATGCTTCGGAAAACAAGCTTCAAAACACTAATCTCTTGGCTCTCTAACCGGATTGGGGGCAACCGGCTGCTGGTTCTCCTCTCTAAGAATGAGAGCTGCAAATGGAAGAGAGAAACTTTGGCTAAAGAGAAAACTTGGGTGAGAAAAATGGCTAAGTTGACCACGACTCACTTATATATTATGCCACGCACGGGTGTGCATCAATGATGCACAGGCGTGCACAAGGGAAAATGAACTTAATTCATTCCCCGCTCACTCGCCTGATTGAATCCTTCCGAAAGGATTCTTACGAAAGCCACACAGCTTCGAAAACTTACTAACTCACCCCTAAACTTTACCAGACTCCCAATCTCTCTCTGAATCTCATTTCTAACCTCGAAACTCTAATCGAAAAGGCTTTCAGAAATCTAGGATGCTACATGCCGCCACTGGTAACCCTGCTGCTGAATACTGAGAGGCCTTTTTATTAATAATCTAAAAACTCGGGTACCCACGACGGGAATCCTACGAAAAATAAATAAACTTCCTGAACCTGTTATACATTCAGAGTACAAATGCGGAAGCTGAAACTGGAATACATCACTAAAATATACATATCTGTTCTGTACAATGAGCCCATTGGCCTTTTTCATACATACATATATTGTTTCTGAACATCTGGATACATAAACATTTACATACATGACCACACAGGTCCAAAACTGATATACATACAACTGAGATCGCGGTGTGCGTGTGTGCCCTCTCCGTCAGGCTCATTCCAATCGCTCCTCGAAAACAGCACGAACCACCTGAAAGGATGGAAGAAGGAGGGGGATGAGTGATAAAGATCACCCAGTAAACGCTCCTTACTTCCCTCAAAACCCAAGCAAGCACAAGCAATCACAATAATCAAACATACCTGGGCCTCGGCTCTAATCACACATCTATGCGCTTACTGGAATTTAGAACAGTTATCTGAATCTCATTCTCATTATATACTGATGTCATTATTATTCATGTCATGATGTGTATTTCATGCCATGCTACTGAAAAATCTCATGGATGCATGCATCTGAATACCTCTATCTGAATGTACTCGAAGGTACCTGCTGTGCTGATCAGACTGGTGGACACAGGGATTCGACATCCTGGCCATGTGGGCTAAACAGTCTAGTTACTGGCTAGAAAGCTGAATCTAAATACTACTACCCGATCTGACTGGTGTCAGATGGTAAAATATGAATGCTACTGAATATTCTAACTGGTGTCAGAAACTAAATCTGAAATACTGCTGAGCATTCCGACTGGTGTCAGAAGGCTGAATCCCACAGATGCCCCCTCGTGTTCCACCTAATGCTCTCACCCGTACATCGGGCTCTGAATACTGAATACTACTGGATTCGGATCCTTTGATCCTTTCTGAAGCTACATGTCATGCCATGATATGCATATGCAGCTTATTATCTGAATTCATGCTTTTCTAAAGCAATTTAGCCTTTATTCTGAATTCACATGCTTAATTAATCAATTTCATGCTTTAATTACATAAATTCTGAAAAACTGTTGCTACACAGGCGTGTGAGGCAAAGCACGCAGGCGTGCAGGCCTCACACACGGGCGTGTGCCTGGACACACGGGACCGTGCGTTGGTCGTGCGCCTGTCGTGCATGCTATTGGAATTTTCTGGGAATTTCACTGAAACCATGCACATGGGCGTGTGTGTGCGGACACACGGGCGTGTGTGTGCACTTTCTGCCCATGCACACAGCGTGTCCATGGGCGTGCGCCCTGGAGAACAAAGGCACATGGCCGTGCCATGCAGGCACACGGTCGTGTGTCTTGTTCTTCAACAAGAACACAGCCGAAAATTGCATAAATTCACAACCCATATCTCAATCATTCACAAATTGGCTTCAAACACATATTCTCAGCACTTCAAATAACACATTTCAACCATCAAAAGCAGCATGCATCAACCACCAACAATTTCACCATGGAAGCTTGACAATTCTTTCACTAAGACATGATCAACATGCATGCAAAGCACAAGGATGAAAATCCATCATCCAGTTTCAACATGCAAGGTCATATAATCATTCTCAACATTCATACACATGCAAATAACTCATCCATGGCATCAAAACACCTCAAACAAGCTGGGAAAATGCGAGAAGAAGTGAAAGAACACTTATCTCGTGCCATGCTTCTGAAAACTTCTCAAACAACTAATCTCTTTGCTCTCTCACCGGATTGAGAGCTACTTACTGCTGGTTCTCCTCTCTAATGATGGGAGGAACTGAAAAGGAAGAGATAAACTTGGCTGAAATACAAATGGGTGAGAAAAGAATAACAATTCTCTCGGCTCACTTATATACTATGCCACGCACGGGCGTGCATTAAGGGTGCACGGGCGTGCACAAGGGAAAATGGACTTAATCCATTTCTCGCTCACTCGCCTGATCGAATCCTTCTGAAAGGATTCCTACGAAAGCTACACGGCTCTGAAAACTTACTAACTCACCCTTGAACTTTACTAGACTCCCAATCTCTTTCTGAATCTTGTTTCTAACCCTAAAACTCTTCCCCTAAGGGCTTTCTAACCTAGGATGCTACAATTACAGAACTTAGACATATTGAAAATCCTTATTTTTCTGTTGTGGTGTGTAATACTCTCATTTCCTGTTTTTGCTTTAGTTGCTCATTCTTCTTTAGACTAAAGTCAAACCTCCGGCTAGTCTTTCATAAGCAACTTTTTGGCTTGATTTCCCTTGAAATCACATCAAAATCAATATTTCCTGTAAAACCAAACATGAAAACTCGTGATCTTGAAATATGCATATAATAAGGGTAAAATGGTCAAATCACCCTTAAAACTCTTTAAATTGACCATGAAATTATACATGCAATTGACACTCATCACTTTTTCCATTTAGATTTCTTTTTTTGGCCGAACCATCTATTATCACCCAAAGTTTTAATTAATGATAAATTGTCATCCATAAAATTTTAAAAAGTCAAATATTCATTTGTCAATATTATTCCATCCCTGCAATCCATTAAGGCAAAGGGTAAAAACATAATTCATGTATATTTAAAAATGTAAAAGTGGATTTGTAGAAGTGAGGCCTAAAAATTAAATATTGTAGACGACAGCGACAAAAAAATTTGTAGAATTTTTAAATATACTTGAAGTGGACCAATGAAATGTGGACAAGTGGCAAAGAAAACGAAAAAGGTGGGGGAACGTTTAAAATTTAATCGATGACTTTTTTACAGTTGAAGTCGTGGCTTTATCAAAGTGAGATGTGTGGTGAAACTTTAAAAACATGTTGATTTTGTTAAAATTGATCGTCGTCCATTTACGATTGGTGCACACATTTGTCGGATGTAATTAATTCACATTAATTACGTCTACGATGATCAACGATTGAGGTTGCAATAAGAAAATTGATGGTAGATCTACGACGACTGTTTATTTTTGTGATTAAAAAATGAAGTAAAAAACAAAGTTAAAAACGAAAAAAAAATTCAAATGAATTACAAGTTGATACGTGCACTGGGGAGGTTTAAACGAAAGAAAGGAAACCGACTTCTCATTTCTTACAAAACAAGCGTGAAATATCGTTCGTCTCTAGAATTTTTAGTGAGGATGTCAGGTGATTACATTAAGTGAGTGACGATGAGGAGGAGGACGACGACTTGTTAGTCAAGTAAGAGGAGGGAAGTGATGGAAAAGAAACTCTAGTATTTGTTTTCAATAGCGAAGGTTGGTTGAGGAACTCTCTTGTTGTTTCGATGGTAAGGATCAGTTGATGGTGTTTTTTCGATCAAGTAGAGTTTTTTGGCATCATTTTCTAGTTCTATTCTGCGTAAGCGAGGTTTGATCTCCCCTTTAAGTGGTTTCCCTATTTCTAATATAGACATGTAACATGTAATGGGTTGTGTTATTTGTTATCATGTAAACAAGTGTTCTATGTTTAAAAATATTCATTTTTTCAATGGTTTTTGTTGTCGAGAACAAACTTTAGTTTTGTTATGGTTGATATATATATATATCTTTTTGGGGTATGAGGTTTTCATCGTGATAACGTGGTTTGCATGGAAATAATAATTGTGTGACTGTAAGGTTTTTGTAGGGTTTCAATTAGAGGATTACGTTTAATGTATTTGAAACGTCAGGTTATGGTTTTAGGCTTTCATAATTTGTGTGAGTAGTAAGTGTTAATGGTTGTTAGTATAGGGTTTTGGTGAACAATGTTATCATTCTGTTTAAAAAATTTTAGTGTTTATTGTATTAGGGTTCATTTTAAGGGTAGAATTTTGCTGAACATTGAATAATGAATATGTACATGAATACAAAAAGTGAGCTTATAATCTGGTTATCTACTATTTGGTTTAGGTGTGTAATTGTTTGAATACACTACTGTGTATTGACATTGAGTTATATATTGTTATATGCATTGTATAATTCTTGTATATTGTTTTGATCTTCCACTTAATTGATATAATATGTGTATTAGATATTGGTTAGCATTTGATGTTGTATATTGGTTAGGACATCCTTGTCTGTGTCTCATGATGTATACTGTCAGCCATTGTGTGTGTTTAATGATATATGTTGTGAAGCAAATTCTTAGTGTTGTTATTTTATTACTGCTTTTTCTAATTTTTCCTCTAGCCTTATCTTGTTATGTTCATGTTTATATTTTTAATTTGCTGTGAAATGAACATGAAAGGGTGTCCCCTGTATGTATACATAAAATGAATACATATTCTGTTGAATTAGTGGTATCTATTTGAAGGTATATGGGTTGGAACACCAAGGGCATACTATAATTGTGGAAAAAAAAGTTTAAGCCTTCATCTCTTTGGTGTAACAACATCACATACCTTTCATGGAGCTGTTGTGGTGCTATATTCAGAGTGTGTGAAAAATATGTATAAGTGGTAGTTTGTCATTTTTAGAAACCTTGGGTAGGGAGTTAGTCATTCTGTCCTTCATTGTGTGTGATTGTTGGTGTGTGTCTACATTACCTTTTGTATTTTGCCTATCCATCTTCTGTATTGTGTGAGTGTGTTTTGTTGTATACATTGTATGATCCAGTGGAGGGTATATAGGTTGGAAACCTAAGTGTGTATTACTATTGATAGGATGGAAGGTTTAAGCCTTCATTTCTCTGGTGTAACAATGTCACGTACCCTCCATAGAGCTATTGTGGTACTGCATTCAAGGTGTGTGAAAAATGTACATGGGTGGCAGTTTGTCATTTTTAGAAACCTTGGGTGAGGAGTTAGTCATTTTGTCATTCCTTGTGTGTGATTGCTAGTGTATGTTTGTATTACCTTTTGCAGTCTGCTTGTCCATCTCTTATATTGTGTGAGTGTGTTTGTTGTATATATTGTGTGATCTAGTTGAGAGTATATAGGCTGAAAACCCAAGAGCGCACTACCATTAGTGGGAAGGAAAATTTAAGCCTTCGTCTCTCTGGTGTAACAACACCAAATACCTTCCATGGAGATGTTGTGGTGCTGCATTCAGGGTGTGTGAAAAATGTGCATGGCTAGTAATTTGTCATTTTTGAAAACCTTAGGTGGAGAATTGGTTCTTTTATCCTTCCTTATATATGATTGTTGGTGTGTGTCTACATTACCTTTTGCATTATGCATGTCCATCTCTTATATTGTGTGAGTGTGTTTTGTTACAAACATTTTATGATCCAGTAGAGGGTATATAAGTTGGAAACCCGAAGGTGCACGACTACTAGTGGGAAGAAAGGTTTAAGCCTTCATCTTTCTAGTGTAATGACACCACATACCCTCCATAAAGCTGTTATGGTGCTGTATTCAGGGTGTGTGAAAAATGTGCATAGGTGGCAGTTTGTCATTTCTGGAAACCTTGGGTAAGGAGTTGCTCTTTTTGTCCCTCATAATGTGTGATTGTCAGTGTGTGTCTACATTACCTTTTACATTTTACCTGTCTATCTCTTGCATTGTGTGAGTGAGTTTCACTGTATACAATGTGTGATCTAATTAACGATATATAGGTTGGAAACTTGAGGGCGTATTACTATTAGTGAGAAGGAAGGTTTAAGCCTTCGTTTGTCTAGTGTAACAATGTCATGTACCCTTCATAGAGTTGCTATGCTGTTGTATTGAAGGTGTGTGAAAAATGTCCATGGGTGGCAGTTTGTCATTTCTAGAAACCTTGGATAGGGAGTTGCTCTTTTTGTCCTTCTTTGTATGTGATTGCTAGTGTGTGTCTGTATTACCTTTTACATTCTGCCTGTCAATCTCTTACATTGTTTGAGTGTGTTTTATTATATACAATGTGTGATCTAGTGGATGATATATAGGTTGGAAACTCGAAGGCATACTGCTACTAGTGGGAAGGAAGGTTTAAGCCTTCGTCTATCTAATATAACAATATTACGAACCTTCTATAGAGTTGTTGTGCTACTTCATTCAGGTTATGTGAAAAATGTGCATAGGTGGCAGTTTGTCATTTCTGGAAACCTTGGGTGAAGAGTTGCTCCTTTTATTGTTATATTACTGGTGGCTGGTGGAAAAGTAAAAAGACTATTTTTACATAAGGTGTAATGTGTAGGATGAAGCCACAAAGGTTATTTAATTTACATTTCCAGCTTTACGGGTCAAAGTATGAGATCATAAATATCGATATTGATGAATATAGTTATATTGTTTTCATCAAAGATATGAAACAATGTATTACAACTAAAAATAAGGAAGTCCAACTTTTACCAAATGAAAGGTTCAAGGTAGAGGCTGAAATGCCTAAAGGTCAGAATAGTTGCACAATCAATGGTGATGAAGACATGAATTATGTTTTTGAGTGTTATGAAATTGTTGGGAAGTCTAACATTCAGTTGTAAGTATAATTTCTTCCCTTGGAAACTGTAAAGCCTTTATAAGCTTTGCCCTCATCTTCATCTAACCCTATTTTTGAGTCATCAAATCCCATGTACAATAGTGAGGAAAAGGAAGAAAGAGATAGTCATATGCCACAATCTGACGATGAGAATAAGTGCTTGGATGAGTATTATTAGAGTGATACAAGCACCGATGAAGACTTTAATTTTGAAGAGGACAAACCTACAGGCAGTGATAGAAACCAAGAAATAAAAGAGGGGGAGGGTAGGGTCCTAACAAATGATGATGATGATGATGATCTTTCTGGAGCATTTAGCGATAATGATTATACAAACAACATATTATCAAGATTCATGAAGGGTAAACAATTCCATATGGGTGTTGATGGGAAAATATATTTTGAAGTTGGGTAGGTTTTTTAGAGTGTTTGACATTTTTGACAAATGTTGTTGACTATACTATCCAGCGGGGTTTTGCACTGTGGAAAGTGCACAATGAGAGAAGACGGGTCAAAGTGGTCTGTAGGGTAAAAGGTTGTCTTTTCTTACCGTATGACGCATTGATGGTTAATAAGCAATCATACCAAATCAAAAAATATGAGTACCAACTTTCTTGTTTTCATATGCCTAATAATCTAGTTGCAATATTAACTCAGATTGTTGAGAATATGGGTGGATTTATAAAGTCACAGAGAGGATCTAGTGTTAAGCCATTGGCAAATGAGTTGGAGAGGGTTCATTTTCTCAGTATGAATAAAAGAAAGTTGTATAGGGCTAGGAAGTTGGCCACGTGAATGACAGTGAAACAATATGAGAAATCATATAGTTTTTTATTCACTTACACTAACATGGTGTTGGAGAGTAATCCTGACTCTATGACTGTACTGAAATTAATAAGGGAAGGAATTCCATAGAGTCTAAGGTTCCACAGATACTTTCTCAGTTTTTCAACTTAAAAAAGAGGATTCTAGGAGGGAGCATGACATGTTATAGGGATTGATGGCTACCACCTGAAAAGCCACTTTAGAGGGGTGTTATTGTCCACTGTTGCTATGGATGCCAATAGTGGCATCTTCCCTTTGGCCTTGCATGTCTATGAGGTTGAGAATAATGACACATGAGGTTATTTCATCTCTTTGATGTGTGATTTCCTTGGAGCTATAAAGACTATAACTTTCATGATTGATAGGTAGAAAGAGATAATCAATGTTCTTTAGTTTTACTGGCCTACTAGTCGAAGTTGATTCTGTGCCAAACATGTCTATGCCAACTTCAGGAAAAACTTCCTTGGAGTTCACCTCAAACACTTATTCTGGGTGGTATGCATAACAACTAACAAGCCCGATTTCTTGGAGGCTTTGTCAAGAGTTATAGTTGTAGATGGGAAGGCTCACAACTGGATGGTTGAGAATGATCCAGAGTTATGGTCAAGACATGGGTTTGATAGTGATTGTAAGTCTGAACACATCACTAATAATATGAGTGAAACATTTAACAGCTGGTTAGGTAAGGATTAGGAGCTCCCAATTTTAAGGCTTTTGGAGTTGTATCGGAAGTGTGTAATAAAGAGATTACAGTCTCAATCCAAAGCAGGTAGGGCTTAGGTTACTTCTTTACCCCCCTTTAATGTTGAATAGGTTGAATAAAAGTATAAAGACAGTAAAGTTTGCCAGTATTTTGCATGCTGGTCAGAAAGAATTTGAGGTTATTGATATGAGTGTCATCCTGAGTAGAAGTTTCTTGTTCAATTTGGCCATACAAGCTTATGACTGTCGAATGTGGCAACTATTTGGAGTACCCTGTCAACATGCAGTTTGTAGTTGCTTGCATACGAATATCAGGAACTTTGATCAATATGTTGACCAAAAGCTTGCTAGTCCAATGTATCTGAGGATATATTCGCTTATAATACATCCTATACCAAATAGAAGACACTAGCCATATCTCAACCAATCTAAAATATGGCCTCCTTTCAGGCATGCTAAACTTGGCAAACCCAAGAAATCAAAAAGAAGAGACCCAATAGAGGAAGTAAAGAAGAATCTTGTTTCCACGCTGAGATGCAGTGTATTTTATAAAATGTGCCACAACAAGAGGACCTACAAAAAAATCTTTGAACAGGCATGTCCTGCAAAAACTTGCCTTTCCTTTATTTGTTTCTTCCCCTCTATTCTTATTTTTTTCTTTTCCATTTATCCTACAATTTCCTACAATTTTTTCTTCTCCTCTATGCTTATTTTTTTCTTTTCCACTTATCCTAGGAAAGGGAAGGTTTCTTGTTTGCCCTATTTCTCTCTTCACATCCCGATATTTGCCTTCTCTTTTTACAAACATACAAGGTTTGTGCCTACAATGGAATGCAATGCTACAATATCTTTATTTAGTTAAACTTCTTCTTCTAAGACAACTGCTGAGGAGGGAAGAGGTAAGCCCTTTCAGACCATTCAAATTTTATTTAACTATAGCCTTTTTTCATGTAGTAAACAAGTTTGATCAATTGTTATAAATTCATTTTGTTTTTTTAACAGGGTAGGAAAATTAATAGAGTACATATAACAGCTAAAGTGCAAAAGGGTTGACAAATGATGTATTCATCTTTTGTAATTTTTGGTAATGATTTTACACTTTTCCTGTATAAGAAACACTTACTTTTTGAATCACTTTATATGACATTTTCCTGTATATAGTGATGCGTTAAAAGTTTAAACTCTAACTTCCTAGCAAGTGTAATAGTTCAAAGTAATATGGGAAGTATTCAGGGTGTCGTATCCATGAGATCGCGTTAGCAAGTACCAAGATGACACTACTCCTAACTTTATCTAAACTATCGAATACGAATCGAAAATAATTATGAAAAATAAAACCAAAATAAAATCAAGCAATTAATAAGCACACCTCGGTAAATCGAATAACAATATATGAGATGGTGCTAAGATTTCAGGTTCACTAATTCACTACAATGTAGGTTTTTCATATGCTTATATATTTCACGTTATTCATGTGACAACGAAATTCTCCAAATTGATCAACATTCTTTCTCAAACAATATTAATCCTAATTAACAATCTAATAACCTAAATATCTCTATCTAGGTTTAATTAGATGAAAATGTATTAACTTCTATGGAATCCACTAGCTTTAAGCACAAGTCTATTGTGCCTATGACTATTACATGTATTACCAAATATATCTCTATATCTAATTAATCCACGATTCGTATTCTAGCTGCTTTTAAGCAATATCAGCTCTCGGTCTCAATCACATAACATAAATCTTATTAAAAAGTGGCCACCTTTTTAATAGACATGAAGTTCAGAATGCAAACTCACATGAAATAGCATGCTTGTAATTTAAATTCAAAAAACACGACACATTCATGAATCAGCTAGCCCTAATCTTAGCAACAATTGTTTAGTTCATCATTAAACATAAATAAGCAATGAGATTCAAATAAATCATAAACATAATGAAGAAACAAGAACAAAACCAGATGAAGTGTTGAATCTCTTATTGAAGTTTAAGGTTTAGGGTTTAGGGTTTAGGGTTTAGGGTTAAGGGGTTAAGGGTTTGGGGTTTGGGGTTTAGGGTTTGGGGTTTAGGGTTTGGGGTTTGGGGTTTAGGGGTTAGGGGTTTAGGGTTTAGGGTTTAGGGTTTAGGGGTTAGGGTTAGGGGTTAGGGGTTAGGGGTTTAGGGTTTAGGGTTTAGGGTTTAGGGTTTAGGGTTTAGGGTTTGGGGTTTGGGGTTTAGGGTTTGGGGTTTGGGGTTTGGGGTTTGGGGTTTTGGGGTTTGGGGTTTAGGGTTAGGGTTAAGGGTTAAGGGTTAAGGGTTAGGGGTAAGGGTTTAGGGTTAGGGGTTTAGGGTTTAGGGTTTAGGGTTTAGGGTTTAGGGTTTAGGGTTTAGGGTTTAGGGTTTAGGGTTTAGGGTTTAGGGTTTAGGGTTTAGGGTTTAGGGTTTAGGGTTTAGGGTTTAGGGTTTAGGGTTTAGGGTTTAGGGTTTAGGGTTTAGGGTTTAGGGTTTAGGGTTTAGGGTTTAGGGTTTAGGGTTTAGGGTTTAGGGTTTAGGGTTTAGGGTTTAGGGTTTAGGGTTTAGGGTTTAGGGTTTAGGGTTTAGGGTTTAGGGTTTAGGGTTTAGGGTTTGGGTTTAGGGTTTAGGGTTTAGGGTTTAGGGTTTAGGGTTTAGGGTTTAGGGTTTAGGGTTTAGGGTTTAGGGTTTAGGGTTTAGGGTTTAGGGTTTAGGGTTTAGGGTTTAGGGTTTAGGGTTTAGGGTTTAGGGTTTAGGGTTTTGGGTTTTAGGGTTTAGGGTTTAGGGTTTAGGGTTTAGGGTTTAGGGTTTAGGGTTTAGGGTTTTAGGTTTAGGGTTTAGGGTTTAGGGTTTAGGGTTTAGGGTTTAGGGTTTAGGGTTTAGGGTTTAGGGTTTAGGGTTTAGGGTTTAGGGTTTAGGGTTTAGGGTTTAGGGTTTAGGGTTTAGGGTTTAGGGTTTAGGGTTTAGGGTTTAGGGTTTTGGGTTTAGGGTTTTGGGGTTTAGGGTTTAGGGTTTAGGGTTTAGGGTTTAGGGTTTAGGGTTTAGGGTTTAGGGTTTAGGGTTTAGGGTTTAGGGTTTTAGGGTTTAGGGTTTAGGGTTTAGGGTTTAGGGTTTAGGGTTTAGGGTTTAGGGTTTTAGGGTTTTAGGGTTTAGGGTTTTAGGGTTTAAGTTTAGGAAGGGTTTAGGGTTTAGGGTTTGGGGTTTAGGAGTTTTAGGGTTTTAGGGTTTTAGGGTTTAGGGTTTGCAGGGTTTAGGGTTTAGGGTTTAGGTTTAGGGTTTGGGGTTTGGGGTTTAGGGTTTAGGGTTTAGGGTTTAGGGTTGGGTTTAGGGTTTAGGGTTTAGGGTTTAGGGTTTAGGGTTTAGGGTTTAGGGTTTAGGGTTTAGGGTTTAGGGTTTAGGGTTTAGGGTTTAGGGTTTAGGGTTTAGGGTTTAGGGTTTAGGGTTTAGGGTTTGGGTTTTAGGGTTTAGGGT
>JAJEJH010000809.1:0-57458 GCA_026122585.1 Anacardium occidentale
AAGAAATCAAGAATTCACATTATTTGTTGTATTTGGGAAAAGGAAATGAGAAAAGAACGTCAGAAACTATCAAGGATTATGTACTTTACACTAGGACTACAACTAATAAATTTCAAATTAGTAGCTTTGTCTGTTGTGGATAGAGAAAAGACCATTTCTCCTGCAAGTTAAATTGATCAGAGATAAAAAGAAAAATACCTATATCATCTGGTTGGCTATAAAAATAAATCAATGCTGGTTGGAAAAAGAAAGGATCCTGTTTTGTAGAATAGTATAGAGGAACTTACCGTTCTTCTAATATGTTTATTATGAATATATATTCATGGCAGACAGTAATTTGGTTTATACTACAACATAGAGCAGTCATGTTGATATAAGATATTGGTGGATTCATTACTCAAATTTCGATACCGAATAACAACCTCAAGGTTTTTTGCTTCAGTAAACTTAGCCTATAAACCAACCTAAACTTGGCAACCTTTCCTTTCTAACATTAGCTAACCTTATGATTAGTTTTGAACTTCTTTAAAATGCACTAGATTGAACTAATTTGTAGCTTAATTTGATGAACTGAAGAGGGACATAACTTTAAGCTACTGATATGAAATTCAGTAAACCTTCTTGCCTTTCAATCATTGAGGGTAATGCTTAATTCAAGCATGCTATGCTCAATCTAAAGGTTTGTACTGTGTTGGCTTGGCTAACTATGTCAAATAGTTACCTCTTTCTCTCTTTCCTTTTTTGTGGTTGGTTTACAGAATATGATTATCTGAAACTTCATGTTTGTGGTATGCATTATGCCCTGGCCCCCACGTGTGCCCACCATTACGGCTTGGTGCCCCTGCAGAAACATTTGTCCAACCAAATGGGGCCTTCATTCCTTTTGCAGATAATTTTTTTCTCAGCAGATAAAAGCTGTGAGTGAGATCAGTGATGTTCATAAAATAGATTTGCTGTCTCCAATTAAGAGTCTTATTGGCGAGTAAGTGATCAAAGTGGGAAGAAGTTCTGGCCTGACTACTGGGACAATGATGGCCTATGCTCTTGAATATAATGATGAGAAGGGGATTTGTTTTTTCATGGATTTTCTTGTTGTTGGTGAGAACCAACAGACTTTTGACCTTGAAGGTGATAGTAGAAGTCTCACTCTCTTAAAGGGTCAGAATTTGGAGAAACCATGGCCAGTCAGAATCATTTGGGTGGGACAGCCAATTGTGGTTGGCTGAATCTAAAAGTTGGTCAACCTCCAGTGAATTGGACCAGCGGAGTTGATTTTGGGTGTCTCCTTGACCTTCTTGAGCTTGATCTCATCACCACTGATGAAGGGTTTCAATGTGTGTTTTTTTGATCAATTAGATACGTTTTTCATATTATAGAGTGTTCTAGTTAATTATATAAAAGCAAGAATATCAAGGTAGTGCATTTGAATGATTATCTAGTTAAATGTATGCATTTCTGGAAAATTTGCTATTGAACCTAATAAACAAGGATGTTTGTATAGTCAGCTTTGAATGGCTGTTTGTATGGCTGGCAATGGCGTGTTTACCTGCTTGTGGAAAAATATTGAAGGTTATTATTTATTTATTTTTTCAAAATATTGTAGTTGAGCGTTTGTGCCTATTGTTACTTATATTTGCATTTTTATATTGATATTAAAGTTGTCTGTAATTTATCCAAGGCCAAGAAAGGCTCGTTAAGGCATAGTGTGTTAGTGTTAACTATTAGGTAGGCCTACTTTTGGTAACTTCAGAACATATTTCTCTAACTGTACTTTTGGTTGTTTTTGTTTTCTTCTGTTCCATGGAGCTGCTGTGCAAGATCAAAGAAATGCTATTGAGTCTACAGTTGGGGAGTCACCCCACCCTGTAAGGGTACCTGCTAAGGATGAAGAATATTCTGAGCCTCTTAATTTAAACATCCAGCTAGTTTTGGGTGATGGTGAATCCCAGCCAGAACTGACTCCATCATTCATCCGCCCTCAGCTTCATATAGATAGAATTGAAGTGTCTCTGAAGGTGGAACATCAGTTCATTCAATGTTTTACAGGTGGATGTCCAATGCATCAAAACAACCAACAGGAAGACCTTGAGTCAGAAACCCTCTTGGCATTAAGGAATAGTCCTCACCAGAAATTTATGTTTCATTATGGTTAGTTGAGTCTGAATTGAAGAGAAGAAAGCACTCTTATACTTCTTTTAGTATTGAAGAACCAAAACGAAAGGGTGAATTGTGCCATTCTCGGATAAATCATGGATGGGCTCAGGAGTCATTTTGTCTGTTCTGGCTTCAGACTGGGGCTTCAAGTTCTAAGTTGTAAGCTTCCTGCGGCATCAGAACTCAAATTCCTCTAAGAAATGAAGGTCAATGCTTTGAAATGGGATGGGATGAGCCATTAAAGCTTCAACTGATTAAAGCTTGTATATATTTCATTTCAGCCATTATAGATATGGTAACTTACCATCAAATTTACAAGTGAAATCAACTTAATCAAACCAAAAAACTCAAGTATCAGAAAAAATTATCGTACCCAAAAACAATATTGTTGGTTTTTTTTTTTTTTAAAAAAAAAAATCAAGAACCGATAGGATTGAATATTGATAACAAATAATATGCAAAAAATTATCAAGAATATATAAAAAAAATATTATGGGTATTTATTTGGTTCAGGTCTTAAAATTAAAATCTTATGTCCAAAGCAGAGAAAACTTCTAATTGAATACACACTGTAATAACAAGAAGGCCAAAGGACAATTTCCCACCCATAGTTTGAGGCGGGGACAAAGTCCCACCCGCAAGTTTTCAAAAGCCCGGTCTCCCACCCTTGGACCAAATTTAATATTAAATAAAATAGTAAATAGTAATATTTCAGGGGCAATTTTGTCATTTTATGATTAAAATTTTATAAAATAATAAAATAAATTTTATATAAATTTAAAAAAATTTAAAAAATTTTAAAAAATTTTTAAAAATTTTAAAAAATTTGTAAAAAATCAGCTGGCCACAGCTGTCAATGCCGGCGGCGGTGGCCGTTGATAACAGCCACCAGGTGGCCACCTCCGGTCACTTGGTTCCAGGAGGGCCAGATCGGGCCTCCCCGCTGGCCGCCTCCTGTTTTGAAGGAGGCGGCCAGATCTGGCCACCGGAAACGGCCGAAGAGGACCGATAGTGGTCCCAGAGGCCGTTTCCGACCACGTTTGTTGGGGGAGGAGGCCAGATCTGGCCGCCTCCACCCAACGGGGAGGCCCGATCTGGCCTCTCCTGGAACCAGGTGGCCGGAGACGGCCACCTGGTGCTGTTATCAACGCCACCGCCGGCATCGGCGGCTGTGGCCAGTTGATTTTTTAAAATTTTTAAAATTTTTTTAATTTTTTTTAATTTTTTTATATTTAAAAATTATTTTATAATTTTATTTTAAATTTTTATTTATTAAAGGGCATTTTAGTCATTTCATTTGAAAAATTATAAAATAAGTTTGAATTTTGGTCCAAGGGTGGGAGACCGGGCTTTTGAAAACTTGCGGGTGGGACTTTGTCCCCGCCTCAAACTATGGGTGGGAAATTGTCCTTTGGCCTAACAAGAATATTGTAACTTATAGTATCAAGATGCCGCAAAAGTTTGGACACAGAGTACTATTGAAACACAACTTAAAAAACTCAATGAAACCCTCTCAAGTAGGGTTGGATTCGAAGCGAACGTATTCGGGTTTGTTTTTGAGCTCGCTTCGTTCGACAACGAAACGACACCATCGCCAGACAAATCGAACGGGAGGACAAACATCCGTATCGAAGATTTGGCAAAACGAATACGAATCCAAACTGAGGCAGCGAATAGTTTGGTGAAAACTGAACTATTCGTTCAGTGGATGATACACATTATTGAGGTTAGAGTTTCTTCTTCTGATCTCTTGATTGTTGGGTTGAAATCTGTTGCTGGTCTCGGCTGCGATTGATATAGAGTTTCTTCTTCTGATTTCTTGTGTTTCGCCTGCGACTTGTTGTGTTTCGCCTGTGATTGCCGCTCTAATTCTTTTGAAAATGATCTATAGTGACGAGCTTGACGAACGAACATTAGTCCTCCTCGTTCGCCGAACACGAATCGCGATTCTCCACTGCACTTGTTCGTCGAACACGAACCGAATACGAATGAAGCCCACCAAGCCAACGAAGCGAACACGAACATACCCATGTTCGCGTTCGGTTCGCTTCGTATCCGGCCCTACTCTCAAGGTTGAAGAAAACTAAAGACTTTTCTTAAAGTATAGTAAACCCCAGAATTGCTGATCAATCCTTGGTTTTTATACCAATGGTTATTACAATTTCTGGTGCGCAAAATGACCGTTGCATCTTTGATATGAAACGACATACAAGCCTCTTACTAATTCAATTATATTTTAGCCTTTTAAGACACTTGACCCGCAAACATACATGTAGTGGTTCTAAGTACGGGTGTTACTAAAGGAGAGTAGCTGTCTTGTTAATATCTCCATTTATGGTTGACCCACAAATATCATAATCAAATCTATCACTGTTACAAACACAAAAATTAATCCCACTTCTGATTTTCTGAATATTTTTTGCCTATTTTCAATTGAGTGGTCATGAAATTCAAGAATTTTAGACTAAATACCAATGAAATTAATTTATACATGCTTTGTCAATCAGGTTAAAGCATAGACATGTATATATTCTTCTAAAAACTTTTCTGGGAAGCCATGGTAGCTTTTCTTATATATTAAATAGTGTTACTGAAGCTCACTTACAACCTCTTATCTTACATTATATTATATATACAAGTAATTAACTTAGTGTTAAGGTCATTCGAGAATTTTTTTAATTACAAAAGAAGAAGAAGAAGATAAATTAATGTATAAATTAATTTAGGGACCTATCTAATGTATCAGCTTCACAATTTATATAGAGGTTAGATTAGACATGAACAAAAGAGATATAAAACTAATTAATTAGTTGCATTTTTGTTCCCCAAAATATAAGCTATCTTCCATATCATAATCATGCATATCAGCAGTGAACATCTACAATGAGTAAACATTGCTGGAATAGCTTACTCTAAGGGATTTTAGGTCGATTTCCTGATGAAGGAACATCACCAATTAAGTACTTCTCGTAGAGGGTATCTTTGATCCTATGTTTATAATAAAGCATGAAGCAAAAACTTATGCCTATATAAAAATTTAATACCAGAAATCGGGGGCCAGTTTTTCAAATTCTTATTATGTATATAACATTTGTTTCTACTGTCTATCAGAGAATTTGTGTCGCTTAGAATTCAAGAAATTAAATGGTCGCTGCTATATGAAGAACAACTGGGGAGACCGGTATCAACTGAAGGAGGTAGCTAGGGTTGATTTAAATAGTTATTTGGGATTAATTAGAAAATTAACTCAAATAAATAAGCAGGTAACCTTTTCTTTTCTTTTTTCCTTTTGTTCCCTTGGACAAACAAAAGAAAACATTGAAAAAAATAAAACCAAGAAAAGAAAGGGAATAAGCCTGCCAATTGTCAAGGTAGAAAATATATACATAGAGCAGTAATGGCTAATACTGCCTCTCCATGCAAGTGTATATGTATATACATCCCAGAAGCTTAGACTTTTTAATATAATTTTTTCTATTGTTCTAATAATAAGTAAAAATTGCTCCATAGAACGCAAGGATTATTATTCTTAATTATAATCCACTAGCAGAATCAATATTTTTTTACTTCCTCCTCCAATTAACATAGATATTGCCTATATGTTTGTATAGAACTTTTATTTTCATCTTACTAAATCTTCAGTACCTGATGCTACCTAGCTATGTTAGCACTTTGTTCATTGCACGCAGTATTTGCCTGCATGTGAGGGGTGGCTGGGTAAGCCCACTAGATGCTAAGGGGGAGATTAATTAGCATTAAGGGCACCAAAAGTGGTCAAAGGAGGAACAAATTTACTTCTGTTTTGCTATATAAACATGTTTATGACAATAATGACAACTTAGTTTCAATAAAAAAACATCTTGTAATTCACAATATAAACAAAATATTATCAAACTGATAACAAAACACATAAATTAAATTTAAGTACGGCATTTGATGTGTGTTGATATATGTTCAGTTTAATAAACATTTTATTATGGGGTTGGCCGCATCCCTGGAGGTGTCTGATTGTTTTTTGATAACCAAAGTCTTGCTGTAACATATGGGTTCCAACATAAGCCTATAACGTTAAAAATCTTTACCATATAAATATATCTCTGTCTTTTAATAAATCTTCAGTCTGTCAACATAGCTAATGATTTACCAGAAGAGCCAAACTAGTTATTGCGTTCCTGCTGTGACTTCTACCTTCAGGTTTCACATCCTTGGATATGGTAAGAAAATCTACATAGTTTGATGAGTATTCCAATTAGATATTGAAAAAATCATATACAGATTTGCCATTATATATCTATATTGGGAACACCGATCCTAGAATCTAATATAGTCCCTGAAGATTTGTATAACCAGCATGTCTTTCTTGTGTCTTGGGAATTTGTCTTTTATGTTAAATCAAGATACAAATAACAAGGTGAAGACAAAATATATATTATGCTCATGCTATTTATATCTGTAAAGGCTGCAGAGTTGCGTAGAACAGTGTTTTCCTGACATCAATGGCGTATCATGATAACTTAAAAGTCTTCAAGGTTTTATTTGGACAGGTCATAGATGTAAAATATATGTTCATGTCTATGCATCACGTGTATATATATGAACATATGTACATAAAACTAACTGCATGTAATTCACATATACACAGAAATATCTATGTGTTGAGTGAAGAAACTAATTGATCAGATTTTACCTATAAAATTGTTTAATATTCACAGGACCCAAGCGATAATTTATGCAAGTCAAAGCTGATGAACGTTAAGGGCAAAGAAATTAAAGTAATGAAATAGAAATCAGCAAAGTACAGAAGAGTTACCTGGAGTATTTAAGCAGTGATATTTGCATTGGGGGACACAGTACCATACTTAGAAGTTAACCCTTGTTCAAGATTATATGTCTTCAAATACTGTCGGTGAATGAGTAATTGAAGCTGCAAGATGATCTGATGAAACTTTTTCCTACAAGGGGCTTACTAGTTAATTAGCTAGGTTTACAGTCTTTTGGCTGATCCAAAATCTTTCAATATTACACTAAAACATTTACCAGAAACATAAATTTTTTTCATTCCTTCTTCCCAATTTCAGTAAGAAAAAAATGTTTTTGAAAATCAATCCATTATTGATCTAAAAGGGTTCTAAAAAAAATAAAGAATGTAAAACTAGAAACAATCTGTAAAAGTAAGAAAGAATCTATCAATATATATATATATATATATATAAAACAAGTGACTGCAAGTAATTTATTACCAGATCATGCTGGCAGCTTCAATCTCTCAAACCAACATGTAACCAAACAAGAAGAAAAACAGAAAATATATATGGTGACCGAGGTTTGGCTTTTAATGGAAATCAAGCTGGCCCTTTAAAGGAAGAACAAAAAAAGGTTTCTCCCATCTTCAGTAAGATTGAAAAAAAAAAAAAAAAGAATAAAACTAATAAGGAGGGCACACATGTTTTAGGTATCTCTATAAGAGAGAATCCCTGGTGACCATCTTCTCTTTACAAGCATAAAGGCGACCACTCTTTCTTGTCCTCCTTGTTCTTGTGGCTCTTGCTCTTGTTGTTGAATTCAAGTACTGTGTCATAGAGAGCTGGGGAGAGAGTTAATTTAATGGTGGCTTTTGGTCCTTCCTTACAGCTATTGACAATGACCTCTTTTTTCTCTCTTTCTTCATATTTTCCATGACTAACACATAAATGGCAAGACTTGGGGGACCAACAGGTCCTGATCTTCAGATATTAAATCAATAATAACCTTAGCTTAACTCCAGTTAACTGTTAATTACTAGTACTAGTATTAATAACATCTTAGTAAATATTAAAAATGATCATGTGGTCAACTTCTTAAAGTGTTTCTAATGCAAAGTTAACTGAGAATAAAACTATATATATAATTATAACACAATAATATAATAACATAAGTTAGGTAACTTTAATGACTTTTGCTTTCTAAGTCTATAATGGAAATTGATCAAAATTACTTTTGAAAAAGTTTGTTTCATACATTGTTGTATATAACAGCTGGGAAATTAATTACAACTGCCGTCCTGATAATCTTTGTTGTCAAATTGCGTGCAAAGAAGCTATTTAATTTAATTTTTTGACTTCAATTAGGGTTTTTCAATCTTTTTTCTTCAAGATTTCCTTGAGTAAATATATAGATGCAAGAATAATAGTATTGCCAACTGGTGTTCCTGATTGTTAAAATGTGAGATTATGCTTTGCATCAAATAGAAAAAGGTGGCTGGCATGGCATATGCTTAGTAGGCTGCAATGTCCATACAGAAATAGTAATACAGCAAACAAGTGTGTGAATCGGCCAGGGCAGTAGAATCAGTTGAGGCCAGTCTCCATTTGTCTTTAGCTTTGGGTGGTTCTTGTGCCGTAATGGAAGGGAAGGACCACAACTTTTTAACACTTTGATTGATTAGTGGATAGAATCACATGGTTTCGCTTTGTAATTAGCTCTGAAGTTGAATTAATCTTCATTTCATTAAGGTTGGTGAGCAATCAAAGTGTTATCTTCATTCCTTCAACTTTTTCTTTTCCCCTATTGATTTGCATAAACCATAAAGAAAGTAAATAACATGAGTAAAAATAACCAGCGGGTATATATGAAGACGTCCATGATTGGTGGCTTCATGCAGCACGTAACAACATGGTGGTTGAACCTTTACTACTTTGATTTAAATGCCTCATATATATTTCTAGTCAATTTTTTTTTTTGGGTTAGGCAGGAACAATTACGTAATGTAAAAGTATATATTCCACGAACTTGAGCTCTTAAAATTCATGTTTCAAGCTAATAATTAATGAAAGGATGAGGCTAGGAAAATAAATGAAGGAATATCACATGGCCATGGAAAGAAGAGGGCTGCCACGCCAACTGGTGACTTTTGGCTTATCTTTCCATTGACTTTTTATTCATTGGAAAATGCATTTGTACATTGTCTTGTTATCAGCCGAAAGTGCTATTTTTACTTAACCTTAACTGATGATTAGTTGTGTAAAAGTAACACGATGGAGCGAGCTAGCTACCACCATCGTCCATGGAATCTTTTGCTTTCCTGTATTGGAAAGTGATGGCAAAGAATTAATTGATATCAGTAATCAAGATCACTGTATTACAACGAACAAAAATTTGGGAGCTCAAGTCGAGATTTGAATTAATTGTCCTTGAAGTAAAAGCTCTTTCAAGATCTAAATTTGAAAGGACAATTCTCATCAGCCTTAAGCTTTAGACTGGATCTTAATATATATTCTTTGCGTTTTTGTATTTTGAGTGATGAAGAAGGAGTTGTAATCGAAAAACAAATGAAAGAGGAAATCCTTGCTTTGAAATCATAAATTCCTTCATTTTTTAGAGTATAAAATTTCAAGTTGATTTTCAAGTAGTAAAACACCTGTACTAGTTTATGATTCCACTAATAGGTAACATCCAAGCTAAATCGACAAAATATGATTAAATTTTGTATACGTCTTACATCTCATACGATAGATTTTTTGTTAAATAGTTTGTAAGCTATTAAAAGCAAAACCATGTTCTCCAAAATAGTGAATATCTTAAGAGTAAGTTAGATGATCAGTAAAATGTTATAATATAGACTCGGGTATAAAAGGTTTGTTTTCCAAAGTAAATGATGGTGAACTTGAGTATTCCTTCTTTCAAGCTTTGTATATATTCAATTTTTTAAGAGATATTCCCTTAATTTTATCTAGCCCTTCTGTACGAAGACATCAATACCTACTGCTACAAATGTTACGATTAACTATATATACAGCATTCTTGGACTTGTTTAATGGTTCAACTTTAAGAGACAATAATTAATGTATTTATCTTTTGGCTTAATTTCTACATAATCATACCGGTAATTGCGCAGCAGCAGCCTCACATGGATGGATCAGAAATTAACTGGCAAATCTCTTTCTTAAATATTATGGTCAAACAGGCTCAATGGCCATTCTTAAGTAATGGAATTTTCTCCAATTAAACTTCGTGGGATCCATGTACTGTGATTATGTTTCCTAAGTTGTTCATGTCTTGATTAGGCTTAATAATTGACATGGACAAAGAGACAAAGATATTCAATCCGTTGAAGTAAAATAAAACGAAATTGACGTGGAGGAAGATATTCAACTTGTAGAAGGAAAATGAAACAAAATTACTGACAGAAAATATGTCAAAGAGAGATCCAAGGTAAGAAATATGTGAGGAGGTGCCAGTCCAAGTCCAAGTCCAACCCGTCCAAGCTAGTCTAAGTCCAATCAGTCCAAGGCGTGGGAGTCGTGGGCAAGAGCGACCATCTCAATCCAAGAGGTCCTTGGACTTGAAACTTTTTCTACACCATGTAGATATAATATAAGAAATAGTGTTGTAATGTTAGAATTATAAAAACTCAATGTAATGATTTACTTCAGAAAGGAGTGTGACTACTCAAACGAAGATGACACTTGTTCTCGCTATGTTGATAAAGTCTCATAGAATTCTTTAGGGGGAGTGACTAGTCTCACCTAGTTCGGGCTGGAGAGATCAAAACTTGGAGAGATCAAAACTAGGAGAGATGACAATCACTTGCCTTAGGAGTCATAAAGCTTGTTGCTTGGCCGGTGCCCCCCTTGTCTATTACCAATGGTGTACTTGTTAAGTTATTAATAAAAGAAGTAGTTTAGTTCTTCTTAATCTATTGTTGATTCTTTGTTGTTTGCATATGATTTTTGTTTGTTGGTTACACTTGCATGTGCCCATGTATGTGTGGGATATTTCAATGGTTTATGTTGCCTTGTTGAATATATAATTTTGTGTTCTCAATTGCCTAAACATTATTTTAATGCCTCCTTCCAAGGAGTTTACTATTGATTATCACTCATTTGCAGACTAATGAATTGAATTAAAGCTAACTTGTTTGAGAGAGTTCAAGATAAGTGCTGCACGGTGCCATGATTATCGAGCAAAAGCCAAACCTCGTGACAAAATAGATAAGATGAAGATTGAGTGAATAAAGTAAACCAAAATATAAAAGAAACAAACCAAACGCAAAAATGAGAATGGGTGGATGATTTGGAAATGATGTGGACTATATTTTTAATTATATTAAGGTTAGTTTTTATTCTCATACAACAATCATCTTCCTAGAGGTTCTTTGATATATGTCAGAATTCGTAAAGCTACGTCCTAATGATCGTCACATGGGGACTATAGAAGTTGACTAACCACACTAACTAAAAATGAAATATTAAGCCAAATGTTTGCGAGATAGTTGAGTTTACCAACAAGTCTCTGGTGTCTTCTAGGATTAGCAAGAGGCTTCCACTATCCAGGTAAAAGCTTGGTATTAGGATCTATAAATGAATTTATGGGTTTGCAGTCTATCATTCCTGTCTCTTCAAGAATATCAAGTGCACATTTTCTTTGAAAAATAACAAAGCCATTATTGGATTGAGTGACTTCTATTCCTTGAAAATATCAAAGTAATCCTAAATCCTTAGTTTGAAAATATTTGAACAAGTGTTTTTTGAGATGTTTAATACTATCATAGTCATTCCCCGTAATAACGATATTATTAACATAAACCACCAGATAGATGCACTACCTTTATGGAGCATGTCTATAAAATACTAAATGAATAGATTCACTTCGAACCATTCTAAATTCTTTAATGACAGATCTAAAATGACCAAACCAAGCATGGGGAGGTTGTTTCGAACTATATAATGATCGACAAAGCTTACAGATTAATCGAGATTCCCCTTGAGCAATAAAGCAAGATGGTTGCTCCATATAAATTTCTTCGTCAAAATTGTCATAGAGAAAATCATTTTTAATGTCTAGCTGATAAAGAGGCCATCGCTGTATAGTGGCCATAAACAAGAATAATCGATAAGAAGACATCTTAGCCATGGGACAAAATGTTTCATCATAATCTTGACCATATATCTGAGTATGCCCTTTTGCAATTAAGCGGGCCTTTAAGTGATCAACACATCCATCAAAGCATGAAAACCAACTGTAGAGTGCCCTAATGGTAATGAAACAAGCTCCTAAGTACCATTGGCATGCAAAGCCTCCATTTCCTCAACTATAGCTTGCTGCCATCCAAAATAAGACAGAGCTTTAGAAAGGGTGGTAGACTTAGAAGACAAAGTTGAAAAAAAAGCATAAAAGGATAAAGATAATCAATGATAACTTAGAAAATTATAAATAAGATGTGGATTACGAGTAAATCCCATACTTTTACGAATGAAAATTGGAAATTGATTAGTAGGAGATAGCATGTTGAGACGAGAAGAAGTTAAAGTAGGAAGTGAGCCAAGCTAGACTGTATTGTCAAGCTTGAACTCATTGTTAATGTCATTATTTGTAAGAATAAGAGTGGTAAGAACATATGAAGAAGTGTCATTGGAACCTTTACTGAGAGTAAAAGGAACATGGGAATGTATAAATGAGAGTTTAATATATGACAGTGGTAGAAGCTTATTGAGTAGATGAGTGTTTGATTTAGAATGAGTAAAGTAAAGAGAGTCCTTAAAGAATGTGACATCAGCAGACACAAAAAAATTGACATGTATATGGGGAATAACATTTATACTTTTTTTGAACATGGGAATAACCAAGAAAGATGCATTTGGTAGATTGAGTAGTGAATTTGTCTTGGCTAGGTGATAACTTATGGATAAAACAAGTACACCTAAAAACACGTGGTTGTAAATAATATATAAGTTGAGTAGAGAATAAAATAGAGTGATGACCTGATGTTAAAGGATAAAAGATAACATTCGCTGGATTAAATAACATGCGGTGAGAATTACATCTGCCCAAAAATATGTTGGAACATGATGATGTAATAAAAGTGTTCGGATAGTTTTGACTAGATGTCTATTCTTCCGTTCAATAACCCCATTCTATTGAGGGATATAAAAATAAAAAGATTGATGTAGGATACCTTATCTTATCATGAATGTAGTAAATGAGACATAAAAATATTCACATGCATTATCACTTCTAAACATTTAAATAGATGTATGAAATTGATTTTTAATGTTAGAAAAAAATTATTCAAAGATAAAAAATAATTTTGATTGATTTTTCAGTATATAAAGCCAAGTGCACCTTAAATAATCATCAATAAAGGTAATAAAGTATTTAAAACCTAAAACGGAAGTAACACGACTAAGACCCTATACATCAGAATGCATTATCTCAAATGAGAATGCAACTTGATTATTGACACGTTTAAGAAATGATGAACATGAGTGTTTTCCTAATTGACATAACTCACAGTTTATTAAAAATAAAGAAGAAATACTTAGGACCATTTTTTGTAACTTAGACAAGCTGAGATAACCAATACGATTATGGAGGAGGCCAGAAGTATCACTAATAAGGCAAGCTGAAAAAGCAGAAGGTAAATTGAGATGATACAAACCCTATGACTCACATCCTATGCCAATCATTTGTCCTATCCATCAATACTGTATATAAATAGAGTCATAATCAAAAGTTATGAAACAATTCAAATAATGTGTAAGTTTGCTAACTGAAATAAGATTAAAAGGACAATTAGGTATATACAAAACAGATTTTAAAGGCAAAGATGAAAAAGGTTGAGCTTGTCCAATAACTTTAAAAACTGTTTGGGATCTATTTGCTAAAGTTACAAATGACAACATAGAAGAACTAGAGTAATAAGAGAATAAATTAAGATTACTAGAGACGTGATCAGTTGCACTAGAATTAAGAACCCATGGTCTAATAGAGAAAGACTGGCTAAGGCAAGCAATAGAGTTACCCATATGTGTGACAAAAGTTGTGGCCGAGAAAACTTGTTTGGATGCTTGATACTTGAGATAGTCCTCCAAATTAGCACCGGTTAAAGTTACAGATGGTTAAAAGTGCTTTGTAGAATATTCTGAACGAGTCTTAAGAGGATTTACACGTACTATATTAGCAGTATGAGACGATTGTCCTTGTAATTTGTAACATTTATCCCTTGTGTGCCCTTACTTGTTGCAATAATTACATTTAGGTTTTCCCTTGTCTATTACTTCATTTTTAGAAGATAGTTGTGACTGAGAGACTAAAATTGATGAGTTTGGAGCAAATAATCCTTGAACTGTGCTTGGAGAAGAAACGTGAAGTAGACGAGAAAACACATCATTGAGAGAGGGCATTAATGGGCTTATAAGAATCTAATCCCGTACAGGTACAAGATCAAGTCTAATAACAACGAGAGTAAGTACCATAAAGAATTTTCCTATTGTATTATAACTTTTTCTACAGTCTTATCAGTAGGGAATAGAGAACTGCATTTTGATTTAAGAAAGACTATCCTATTGATGAAGTCAGACATACTTAATCCATATTTCTTTAAATTTATTAGGCTAAATACCACCGTGTACATCCTCTGAATATCATTGGTTTATAAGAGTTTGGCTTGATTCCATATTTCGACACAAGTATAATATACTTTAAAAATAGGGTAAAGAGCTGGATTAATAGTTTGCCATAACATGCTACACAAGAGGGCATCGATTCTAATCCATGTAGATTTATCATATTGTATATCATTGGCTTTGGTAGTCAAGTGAATCTTGAGGCCTTGTCCAAAAAATCAAAGTTCAACTGAAGCAGCCCAAGATGTATAATTCAACTACTTATCAATTTTTCACTAGTAATAACTAGAATAGAATTAAAGTTGAAAATCGAACCTGATTTTGTGCTTTCAATTGACATGGTTGAACAAGAACACAATCAGCAATAAACAAACAATGGACGCTTTCGAACATGAGCAAAAGACTATATAGGAAGCAATTAGATTGATACAACATTGGATCAATTGACTTGGAATTTTTCGGTGACCAGAAAGTGTCTTTCAACATCGAAAAGAGATTATTTTATTGGAAATAATAGATTGACAAGGTATGAGTTGAATTATGGTGGTGGTGTGGCTCCACGTGCTTAAGGAAGATCGATGAAATTAGAAACCAAAGAGATGATTGGCACATAACAGCACGTACATTGGAAAAAGGCGATGAAACCTTAGGGGTTTTGTCGACGAGAGAGATATGAGCCAGTATGTGCAAATGGCTCTCTGATTGGACGTCTGGAAGAGACTTCACTGGAAAAGCTAGGGTTTATAGCCAAAAAAAAAAAAAAATTAGGGTTTATGGGGACATGACTTTGATACCATGTAATATTTATGAATAATGTTTTTTTAATGTATTGATTTTCACTAATAGAATTACAACAATATATAATGTACAATTATAATCCTAAGAAATAATTGAATCTTTATTTTCCTAATATATTATGATATCTTCCTAACATTTTGTAATCTACATTAATACAATACATACTCAATATTAAACATTCAATAACTTCGAAACGCCTTGCTGATGTTTAATTTATTAAAAATATCAGGCAACTAACTTAATGTATATTATCCAACAAAATAAACACATAAAGTACCTTTCAAGCGCCCAATTTGCTGCATCAAAATAAGCATGCTCATGGTCCTAATATCAAGTTAAATCTTTAGTTAGAAACAACACAATCCAACATCTTTAATTAAAGTATAAAATAACAAAGCATAAATAAAAAATTACCTTAGAAATAAGGGGTGGTTTCTTGGATATGATCCCTCCATATTTTTTTCCATTGCCTCTTTTAACAAAAGCAGAAGATTAAAATGACACAATAAGGCTTCTTGTAGTAACAAATTCTACAAAAATTTACTTTCAAATATTGATGTAAATAAAAAATGTAAGTACAAAATAGGGACAAAACCTCCCTATGATATGATGGCATAAATTTCTGAGACTCCTTAAGAGCACTCCCATCCACATTTCTTGATCTTTTACATCTCCAACGTTTGACATAATGCCACCCAAAATACTAGCAACTACAATTGCATAACACTTGGTTGTCAATACCATAAAAAACTCTGTAATTCATTGATTAAACCATATAAAGAATAGGCGATACAAAATCAAATCATTTCATTGATAAAATTGAGAGGATTCTATTCATTATAAAAATAGGTAGATAATCTCTAGAAAATTTAAGTCATTCGATCTAGTATTCAAAATCAAATTAATTTGTAATTGCTGACAATGAGTGAATCAAAATTTGCCAATCAAAAGTACTATGAAAAACAAGATATGGTAATAAATTTCATTTACTTCTAACAAGATTTGGCTCCCGAAGTTTGGAAATAAGAAGACAAAAGGATCTTCCGTAATTGAAAAAAACTTTGAGGAAAATTTAATGACAAAGAAACTGATCTCAAATGAAGCACTAAAGAATTGATAATGAACCTTAATCATAAAGATCAATGATGAAAAAAACATGCTTAATAGAAATTCAAGAAAAGAGGAAGAACTAGAGAGTAATTCAAGACACAAAGAAATCCTGATTTTGAATATACTTTTTATTTTCTAATCACTCACACAAAAATTACAAAAAGATTCACTTATACAAACATACAAATAAAAAAAAGCAAGAAATTGCAGTTGTAAATAGTTATTAATTGCACCAAAACCATCCGATATCTTCATGAACATAACTCCATTTCCAGAAAGTATTTCTTCTCAACAACTTGAAACTAGCAGCTTGCACAAAAAGAAGAATAACCCTAGCTTCATTTTCCTTTGGATTTAGTAATTTCCCAAAAACCTACTGTATAAGCATAAACATTTTGGAACAAAAAACGCAGCTTTTTAAGCTTCCCAAAACGCACCGTATCATTTTATTTTAATTGTTTATCACATCATCCCTCAAATCAAATATGCAATATTTGATTTGCACCAGAAAACCAACACTTCTTATCAACACCAAATCTTCCTTTAACACAAACCAGCTCTCCCACTTGTTATTGCTGGCACCACTGGAAAAAAAAAAACAACAATAATTAGCTACTTCAAATTAGATGCACTGAACACCAGCCATTTCTTCATTCTTCTGCTTTCACTAATCTTCCCTCAATACAAACCAACTTTTTTATTTATTTCTGACATTACAGCAAAAAGCACACTAACTCTTTTATTTACTCATTTCATCACAACAAAAGAAAAATTAGTTAAAAAAAAAAATTCAGAATCAATCTTTCAACTCTGTACAACTTTTTTTAGATATTAATTCAACTTCCTCAGTTTGTTCTTTTGCTATTTTTTCATCACTTTTGTATTCTTTTAAATTCAATCTATTTCTCAGCTTAGAAAACCTTTTTATAGACAAAGGTTTTGTAAGCAAGTCTACCACTTAAAATTCTGAAGAAACAAATTGTATTGCCAAATTCTTCGAAGCAACCTGCTCTCTTATATAATGAACATCCAATTCAATGTGTTTTGTTCTTCCATGAAACATGAGATTAGATGCCAAAAAACCAACTCCTTGATTATCACACCATATTATAGGTTTTAACACATATTACACCTTGAATTCAGTCAACAAATTTTGTATCCAGGCCAATTAAGTTAAAACTTGACTCAAGGCTCTATACTCAGCTTTAGTTGATGACAATACCACAACCTTTTGTTTTCTTGAACTTCATTGCACTAGATTTCCACCAGAGAAACACAATACCTACTAGTTGATCTTCTATCACTTAAGCTTCTTGCCCAATCTGCAATTGCAAAAACTTCTATATTCAACATTAAAGCAAGTTTAAACATAATCCCAAAATTAATTGTTCCCTTCACATATCTAAGAATTCTTTTACATGCTTGCCATTGTAACTTGGTTGGAGCTTGCATAAATTGACTAAGCTTGTTTATAGTAAAAGCCAAGTCTGGTCTAGTCATCAATAAGTATTGAAGAGCACTTATAGTACTCCTATACACTATAGGTTTTTCAAATAACTCACTGTCTTCTAGGTACAACTTTAATCTTATTGCCATTGGAATCACAGAAAGATTTGTTTCACTCACGTGGTAGAAAGATTTGCTTCACTTATGTTTGTTCTTATTAACAAATCCTGAGCATATTTAGCTTGACACAATATTAATCTAGTCTCACTTCTGTGAGCTTCAAGATTAAAAAGTAACTCAACTCTCCCATATCTTTTAATGCCAAAAACATATTTAACTCAGCAACGAGATTCTAAATAAATTAAGAACTTTTTCCCATAAGAAATATATCATCAACATATATTAAAATGTATATAGACACTTCTTCATCTCTAAATACAAATAAGCTAGTGTCAGCCATTGAATTTTTTAAACTTTTAATCACTAAAACATCTTTCAACTTATCATACCATGCCCTAGGAGCCCACTTCAATCCATACAAGGCCTTGACAAGTTTACATACATGATTAGGTTTTTTAGGTTCAATAAAACCTTTAGGCTAAGTCATATATACTTCCTCATTTAAAACTCTATTCAGAAAAGCATTCTTTACATCCACTTGATGTAAATGCCAATTATATGTCACAATAAGAGTAAAAATTATTCTAATTGTGACAGGTTTCACAACTGGATTAAAAGTATCCAAATAATCAATAACAGGGGTCTGTTGAAATCTTTTAGCCACTAACCTTGCTTTGAATTTTTGCAAAGAACCATCAGCTTTGAGTTTAGTTTTGAAAACCTACTTATGATCTACAATACTCATATCAGGCTCTGCTGGAACTAATTCTTAGGTTTTATTTTTTTGCTGGCTTGAAACCAATGTGGTCTACTAAGAGCTTCTTTAACACTTTTAGGTACTAACAGTTCTTGAGAGGTTGTTTAATATAGAAACACTCTAAGAGGAGGCAAGGAAAAGCTTTAGACATGGATATCATTAGATGACCTGAGCTCAACCCTACTCTCTTAAGCTCAATCCCAAACTTAGCCAACAAAACTTTTTTGGCTGGTAGGGCAATTTCAAGATGCGTTGTATAATTATTATTTTTTGAAGATGAAGAATGTAACATCCCAGGAATTAGAAATGCCCTTTAGGGTAGATTTTGGGGGTTAGATGTGAGAAATAGAAATAGATTGGGAGTTAGAAGAGTTTAGGGATGAGATAGTAAGTTTTCAGAGACTGTGTGGCTTACGCATGATTCTCCTTAAGAGGTTTCTTTCATGCGTAGCACGGGAAATGAAGTTTATTCATTTTTCTTTGTGCACTCCCATACACTTTTGCCCTACACGCCCGTACAGGTGTGTTGGAGGAGAGAGATGGTGAGTTTATAGCTTTGTCTCACCCGTTTCACCCATTTCTAGCAAGGTTTCTTCTTATTTTTCAGAGATTCCAAATCCTAAAGTTGAGATTCAACATCCAACAGCTCCCAATCCAGTTAGAGAGAAAAGAAATTAGATAGAAAGAGTTCCCAATAGTCATGGCAAGAGGTAAGTGCTTCCTTGCTTCTTCCTTGAGTTTTCCAACTTGTGTTCAATGCTTGGAAATATTTGATTGTGTTTCTAGCATGCTTATGAGTTATGTGAATGATTATGTGTTAATATGTTGACAAGAGATTGCTTGAGATGATTTCCACCCATGAACCATGCTTGCTTATGCTTGTATGTAAATATGTGAAAGAATGGATGATTTTCATGGTGGATTGTGATGTGGTATGTTATGGGTGAAATTGGAGCATGTTGTATGCTTATTGAAGTGCTAGAAATGCATGTTTTTGATTAATTTTAGTTTGGTTGAGGATTGGTGTGAATCTTACAAGTTCCAGACATGTGTTACCGTTATAAAGTAGGACACATGCCTACGTGTCTTTGCTTTTGCAGGGACACGCCTGTCTGTACGACTTGATTTGTAGAGGACATGCATGTGTGCCTAAAGGACACAATAGTGTGCTTGTCTTTCTAGTGAAATGCATAAAATTCCAGAAGCTTACACGACCAACTACACGGGTAACGCACAGCCCCGTGTGTCTTCACACACGCCCATGTGCCTTTATCATGCACGCCCGTGTGTGTTTCTTGCACATCTGTGTGCCTTGCCCACACGCCTGTGCACAAGCTAGATTTTGTAGAATATAAATAAAATGAAGCATTAAGCATAGGAAACCATTTTAAATGCTATAAAGTAGTAGATAAGCATAAATTAAGATAAAATAATGTTGCAAAAGCATTTCATAGCATGAATCAGCATGAAAAAAGGATCAAGGGATCTGAAAGTATTAGTTATTCAGCATTTAGAACTTGATATCCTGGTTAGAGTTTTGGGTGAACTCGAGGGGACATCTGTGGGTTTCTAACCTTCTGACTATGATCAGATCGTTTAGTTTCAGCTTATTAGTCTGAGGACTAACATGTTATTTTCAGCTTTCTAGCTTCTCGTTAGACTGTTCAGACCACATGGCCAAGATACCGAATCTCTGTGTTCATCAATTTGATCAACACAGTAGGTATCTTTGGATACGTAAAAATTCAGATGCATGCATATTCAGTTTATATTTAGTATGAAAAGATACACATTCCATGGCATGAAGTATTAATGAAATCGAGACAATGGATTAAGCAATAACCAGTTTATTGAATAAGTAAGCGAATGTATGAATGTTAGGGCCAAGGCCAGATATGTATATTGTTTTACTTGTTTTCTTGGGTTGAGGGAAGTAAGGATCGCTTACTGGGTGATTTTCATCACTCATTCATTTCCTTTCTTCCTTTTTTCCAAGTATGTTTGATGCTAGTGAGGAGCGGTAGGTTGTGGTTGACGGGAGAGGGCTCCATACTGGATTTCCGTTTGGCCTGGTGGGGTTTATTATAAATTTTTGTATATACTCAGATGTATTGTACAGAAATAGTGTATATATGAAAAGTGTATTTTGGGCCACTATTATACATTTATAGTTTTTAGCTTCCACATGCGTATGTAATTAGACAGTCGCAGCTTTCTTTTTCATAGGATTCTTGTCATGTATATCAAGATTTTCAGTATATTAATAAAAGATAAAGAATTATTCAACAGCAGCGGCATGCATGGTAGAGGGTCTTATATTGTTGGTATCAGAGCCGTTTTCTGAGTCATTTTTATAGATATGTGAGATTGTAGTGTATGGAGCCTGTTTTCTCTCCTTTGCAACCATTGTCTAGACCCTTCTCATAACTCAGGTAAGGTAATATTTTCTTTATGTTGAGTTTTGTGTTCTGAACCCCTTGTTTGTTGTGATACTAAAAATAGAGAATAGTATATCCCTAGATACCTAGATGAGGAAGGTAGTAGTTCTCCCGCCCGTCCTATGAGTGTTAGTGATATGTGATGATCTCAGAATTCCTCCAATGTGTCTTTGAGGTCAGAACAGTTAAGAGAAATGATGAGAGATGTGGTCAGAGAAAGTTTTCATGAAGTTGGGTTTAGCCGAGTTCAAGAACCAGCCAGAGTTACACCACCCCAGTATGAAACTTATTAGATACCGAAAAGAAGACAGTCTCAGCCACAACTACAGCCACAGTCAGTTAGAGAAAGATTTCAGTTTTCGGTTGGATATAGAGAGTACAGTCAGGGTATGAGTACAAAGATAGCTGGCACCAGTACTTTAGAGAAGCTACATCCTATCTTTTATTTGTCAAAATCATTTCAGCCTTCCAAATTCAGTGGATCCAAAGATCCAGTAGCGGCAAAAGAATGGGTAGAGTCAGTGGAGAGTGTGATGGGCCTCTTCACTCTATCAGAGAGAGAGAAGGTTAGATATGTAGTATTTCTTCTCAAGGGCGATGCCAAAGTTTGGTGGGGTTTAGCCAGAGCCTTCATCATTGAAGAACAGTTAACATGGGTAGAGTTCAGACAACTGTTTGATGCAGAGTATAAAAGCACAGATATGTTCAATACTAAGGCCTAAGAGTTCATTGATTTGGCTCAAGGGTCAAGTTCAGTTAAGGAATACGTCACCAAGTTCAATGCGTTAGCTAGATTTGTCCATAGTCTAGCGGGGATAAAGATAGGCAGAGTGTAAAAGTTTATCCATGGGCTACATCCTACAATAGCCAAGGATATAATAACTGAAGTAGATCCTCCCTAGAGATTAAGTGATGCATTGGAGAGAACACTCAAATCAAAGATCGATTTATAGAGAATGAGTATAATGAGCAGATCAGTTGAGAGGACAGAAGACAGAGGCAAGAGACCGATGTCAGCAAAGAAATCATCCAAGGGATTTTATAGATAGAGGATTGCAGCTCTGATGCCTCGGTGTGTCGATTTGGTAGACGACATTCTGGAGAGTGTTTAGCCGACCAGATTGTGTGTTTTAGATGTTGTCAGCCAAGGCACAAAATTACAGAATACCCAGTTAGAAGTGAAGTTGGAGTTGGGCTAAGTATCGAAGATGTGCCATTGGTCAGAGAGTTCAGTGACGTCTTTCCTGACGAGTTACCAAGGCTACCTCCAGACAGAGAGTTGGAGTTTAGCATTGAGCTTCTTTCTGGTACAACTCCAATTTCTAAGACTCTGTATCGGATGGCTTTAGCTGAACTTTAGGAGTTAAAGAAGCAGTTACAAGAGTTAACAGACAATAGATTCATCCGATCGAGTTGTTTGCCTTGGGGAGCTCCTATTTTATTTGTGAAAAAGAAAGATGGGTCTATGAGGATGTGCATTGACTACAAAGAGCTGAATAGAGTTACAGTAAAAAACAAGTATCCCTTACCAAGGATTGAAGACTTCTTTGATCAGTTGAGAGGAACAGCTGTATTTTCTAAGATCGGGCTATTATCAAGTCAGAGTGACAGATAGGGATGTCCCCAAGACTGCTTTCAGGACTAGATATGGGCGTTATGAGTTCGTGGTGATGCCCTTTGGGTTGACAAATGTCCCAACGATTTTTATGGATCTGATAAACCAGATGTTTCATGATTGCCTTGACCGGTTCGTAGTGGTTTTTATCGATGACATTTTGGTGTATTCAAAAGCATAGAAGAGCATAAAGATCACTTGAGATTTGTGCTTCAGAGGCTAAGAGATAGACAACTTTTTGCCAAGTTCTCCATGTGTAAGTTTTGGCTTGACAGAGTGGCTTTTTTTTGGGCCATGTAGTTTCAACAGATGACGTCTCAGTGGACCTTAGTAAAGTGGAGGTAGTGTTGAGTTGGCCGAGGCCGAAAATAGTTAAAGAAGTGAGAAGTTTCCTTGGTTCAGTAGGTTACTACAACAAATTTATTGGGGGGGGGGGGTTTTAAAGTCTAGTGAGACCTCTCACTACTTTAACCAGAAATACGATTCCATTTGTTTGGACCAAGGAGTACGAGGCATATTTTCAAGAGCTTAAGCAGAGGTTGACTAGCACTCTCGTGTTGGCACTACCTTAGGAGGGGGTAGAGTTTGACATTTATGCAGATGCATCCCATCAAGGGATTGGAGCAGTTTTTATGCAATCAAGTAAGGTAATTACCTATACCTCCAGGCAATTGAGAGGTCACAAGTTGAGATACCCTACTCACGATTTGAAGTTAGCTGCAGTTGTGTTCGCCCTAAAGATTCGGAGACATTATCTCTATAGAGTTAAGTACAGTATTTATTCAGACCATAAGTTTGAAATATTTCTTCACTCAGAAGGAGTTGAATATGAGATAAAGAAGATGGTTAAAGCTGGTAAATGACTATGAATGTAAAATCAAGTATCTCCTGGGAAGAGTCAATGTAGTGGCTAATACTTTGAGTAGACGAGTGGTCTTATCTGGCATTTTTATTCAGAGAGAGCTACAGATTGAGCTGGTTAGAGAGCAGATTGAGATAGTAACTGTAAGCTTCTCTAGGCAACAGATCAGATCCTCCCTGTGTGATGAGATTAGAGACAATCAAATATCTGATGAGTGGACTCAAGGTATGCTTCAAAAGATGTCAGAGAAAGCAGTGCCAGATTTTGAAGTCAAAGACGAGATCTTAAAGTTTAGACACAAAGTCTGTGTGCCACAAGGTTTAGAGTTGAGATAGAAGATTTTGTCAGATGTGCACAACACGGTGTATTCAGCATACCTAGGTAGCACAAAGATATACTGAGATCTCATGAGAAATTTCTAGTGGTCGGGAATGAAGAAGGACATAACAAACTTTGTTTCTAGATGTCTAGTATGTTAGCAAGTTAAGGCAGAGCATCAGAGACCGCCAGGATTACTTTATCCGTAGAGTATTCCTAAGTAGAAATGGGAAGATATTTTCATAAACTTCATTTCTGGTCTTCTCCGAGTTTAGAGAGGATTTAATGGCATTTGGGTGATAGTGGACAGACTCAGCAAGTCAACTCATTTCATACCTATTAGGCAGGACATGACTACAGACCAATTGAGGCAGCTATATATCAGAGAAGTTGTCAGACTTCTTCGGGTCCCTAGAACTGTAGTGTTAGACAGATACTCTTGGTTCTTATCAATTTTCTGGAGAGCATTGCAGAGATCATTGAGAATCAGACTATAGTTCAGTTCAACATATCACTCTTAGACAGATGGCCAGACTGAAAGGGTGAATCAGATCTTGGAGTATATGTTAAGAGCCTATTGCATAGACTTCCAGACCAGTTGGGCAGAGTTACTTCCTCTAATGGAGTTTATCTATAACAATAGTTATCAGACAACCATTCAGGTAACTCCATTTGAGGCTTTGTATAGTTGGAAGTATAAGTCTCCTCTCCATTGGGATGAGATTAGAGAGAAAGATTCTTTAGAGACAATAGTGGGTCCAGAGACGACTCAGAAGATGATTGAGCAGATCAAGATCATCAGGTAGATAATGAAATAGGCCTAGGATCAACAGAAGAGCTATGCTGATTTAAAGCGCAAAGAGGTTGAGTTTTCAGTGAGTGACATAGTCTTTTTGAGAGTTGCTCCCTATAGGTAAATTCTCATATTTGATAAGAAAGGAAAGTTAACCCCTATATTTATTGGTCCTTACGAGATACTAGAAAGAGTAAGGCATATTACCTACAGACTTGTATTACCAGCCAACATAGACAGAATCCATAAAGTATTCCATGTGTCATAGTTGAGAAAGTATATGGGAGATCAGTCTCATGTGCTTCAATTTTCAGATGTGGACCTAGCAGAATACCTGAGCTACCAAGAGAAACTAATACAGATTCTGGATTACAAAGTCAAGGTCCTCAAAAAAGTATTGTGGCGAAACTAGAGAGTGAAAGAAATCACTTGGGAGGTAAAGGCTGACATCAAGGATAGGTTCCCAGAGTTCTTCAAAAAATTTCAAGGACAAAATTTTTATAAGGAGAGAGGAATGTAGCATCTCTGGAATTAGAAATACCTTTTAGGGTAGAGTTTGGGGGTTAGATGTAAGAAGTAGAAATAGATTGGGAGTTAGAAAAGTTTAGGGGTGAGATAGTAAGTTTCCAAAGCCTATGTGGCTTGCGCATGATTCTCCTTGGGAGGTTTCTTTCTTGCGTAGCACATGAAATGAAGTTTATTCATTTTTCCTTGTGCAATCCCACGTACTTTTGCCTTGCACGCCTGTGTAGGTGTGTTGGAAGAGAGAGATGGTGAGTTTATGGCCTTGTGTCACCCGTTTCACCAATTTCCAACTAAGATTTCTTCTTGTTTTTTAGAGGTTCTCAACCCTAGAGTTGAGATTGAGCATCCAGCAGCTCATAATCCAGTTAGAGAGGAAGGAAATTAAATAGAAAGGACTCCCAGCAGTCATGGCAAAGGGTAGGTGCTTCCTTGCTTCTTCCTTGAGTTTCCCAACTTGTGTTTGATGCTTGAAAATGTTTGATTACGTTTCTAGCATGCTTATGGGTTATATGAATGATAATGTGTTAATATGTTGACAGTAGATTGCTTCAGATGATGATTTCCACCCATGAACCATGCTTGCTTATGCTTGTGTGTAAATATGTGAAAGAATGAATGATTTTCATGGTGGATTGTGATGTAGTGTGTTATGGATGAAATTAAAGTATGTTGTATACTTATTGAAGTGCTGGAAATGCATGTTTCTGATTAATTTTAGTTTGGTTGAGGATTGGTATGAATCTTGCAAGTTCCAAGCATGTGTTACCGTTGCACAGTATGACACATGCCCATGTGCATGACTTGATTTACAGAGGACATGCCCGTGTGCTTGAGGGACACAGTCATGTGCTTGTCTTTCTAGTGAAATATGTAGAATTCTAGAAGCTTGCACGACTGACTGTACGAGCAATGCATGGCCCCGTGCGTCTTTACACACGCCCGTGTGCCTCTGCCATGCACACCCGTGTGTATTCCTTGCACGCTTGTATGCCTTACCCACACGCCTGTGTACAAGCCAGATTTTGTAGAGTATGAATAAAACAAAACATTAAGCATGAGAAACCATTTTAAAGGCTATAAAGCAGCAGATAAGCATAAAATGAGATAAAATAATGCTGCATAAGCATTTCACAGCATGACATGTCAAAACATCAACATGAAAAAGGGGTCAAGGGATCTGAAAGCATTAGTTATTCAATATTTAAAACCTAATATCTGGGTTAGAGTTTTGGGTGAACTCGAGGGGGTATCTATGGGATTCCACCCTTCTGACTATGGTCAGATTGTCTAGTTTTAACTTACTAGTCTGAGGACTAATATGTTATTTTTAACTTTCTAGCTTCTCGCTAGGTTGTTCAGCCCACATGGCCAAGTTACCGAATCCCTGTATTCATCAGCCTTATCAACACAGCAGGTATCTTTGTATACGTAGAGATTCAGATACATGCATATTCAATTTATATTTAGTATGACATGATACACATTCTATGGCATGAAGTATTAATGAAATCGAGACAACGGATTAAGCAATAACCAGTTTATTGAATGAGCAAGCGAATGTATGAATGTTATGGTCAAGGTCAGGTATGTATATTGTTTTACTTGATTGCTTGGGTTGAGGGAAGTAAGGATCACTTACTGGGTGATTTTCATCACTCATTCCTTTCCTTTCTTCCTTTCTTTCTTGCTTTCAAGTATGTTTGGTACTGGTGAGGAGCGGTGGACCGTGGTTGACGAGAGAGGGCTCCATACTGGATTTCAGTTTGGCCTGGTGGGGTTTATTATAAATTTTTGTTTATACTCAGATGTATTGTACAGAAACAGTGTATATATGAAAAGTGTATTTTGGGCCACTATTGTACATTTACAGTTTTCAGCTTCCATATGCGTATGTAATTAGATAGTAGCAGCTTTTTTTTTCGAAGGATTCTTATCACGTATATCGAGATTTTTAGTATATTAATAAAAAATAAAGAATTATTCAACAGTAACGGTATGTGTGGCAGCAGGTCTTACAAAGAACCCCAGAAACTAGATTGCAAATAACCTAAATGGAGGGTGAATAGGTTATATAAAAATCTTTTCCTATTTTACCAATTCAGGCAAACAAAATGGCTAAACAAATAACACAAATTAAAGAGAGTAAGGGAAAAGAAATGCTCAGCCGATTTAGAGTGGTTCAGAGCTTCTCCACGCCTCTTACGTCCACTATTTCAAGTAACCGCACTTGAAGATTTTCTTCCACTAACTTTAACCCCGAAGTTACAATAGTTTTGATACAAGAGATTTTGCCCTTCATAAACTAATTTTGATACAAGGGATTGCGTCCTTAACTTAGTTTTAATAGGGATTACACCTCATACTAGTTTCACGGGATTGCGTCCAAGGGTTTGTGGAATTTTTGCAGAAAGTTACCTATTAAGGCTGATACAACATTCAAGCTCTCAAGGTTTCTCTCAAATGATTACAATATAGTTTTTGTGAGAGAAATTTGGTGAAGAATTAAAGAATGAAAGAATAAGAGTGTTTGACATGATTCTCTAACCCCTGAGTCTTCAAATCATCTCCAATTTATAGCATTTGGAAAGAATTAGCCGTTGGGATGATTTAAGAGCCGTTGGGGACTTTCTAAAAAATTACACAGGCGTGCTCTTTTCTTGCACGGTCGTGTTACACTTTTCAACGGTCATATTTTTACTGACACGGGTGTGTGTGCCTTCATCACATGGGCGTGTGTCACTTTTTCTTACCTCACTTTTAGATTCCAGAAGCTAGCACGGGATACATGCACGATCAACACACGAGAAGTGCACGACTAAATTTTAGCCTTTCACACGGGTGTGTGTTTGTGCTACACGACCGTGTCTTCTGTTTGCCTTTGCTTGACATGGCTGCACATCACGGGCGTATGTGTCATTCTACTTTGACACACAGTTGTGTCTCATTCCTGCACACGGTCGTGTATGCCATTTTGCTTTGACACACGACTGTGTGTCCTTTTGCACACAGTCATATGTCTCCACTTGTGCATAACATGGGCGTGTGTATTAAGCACACAGTCATGTTTAGGTTCAATTTCTCAATACATGGGCCTGTGCGTATATATTCCTATAAAAACAAAGGCCTTTGGTCCTCTTTGTCATGTTCAACACATGCATGGGCCAGTTAAATATTTTAACATATATTTTGCATCAATTCAGAATTCACAAGGGTCCAACAATCTCCTTCTTTTTTATTTGATGACAAAACTTATGTTAAAATGCATTTAAGCACAAAATATAAAATTTTATCAAAAAATATTCATTAAACACAAAAAAAAAAAAATGAAATATTAATATTATTTTAACATACCTAACATGTCTCCCTCTTTTTGTTATAAATCAAAAAGATATGTTAAAAAGTTTTAATTTAGTGCAAAAAATGCCTCCCTCTTTGAAAAATATTTGATCACATTATGCACATATATGACTTTTCTCGCCTTATCAAATAAATTTTGTTTCTCATTTTTGAAAGATAATGATACCAATTGTTGATAGCAAATATAAATACTCCACCTCACAATAACATACATGTATCAATTTTCATTTCTCCTCTCTTTTTCTTGAAAAGATATATACATTAGCCTCATCATTTTTGTCTAAAAGAATTTGATCATTGAAGCATATAGAAAAAATACTTGCAGAAAATTAAAAATATACGAAACTGAAGCATTTTCTACAAGTTGTGTCATGCACGATCTTGTTGATATTATACACGGGCGTGTATGTCTGATTTCATAACATGCACAATCGTGTTTCATTTAAGCACGAGACCATGACTGGGCAAATATATCATGCACGGGCATACAACTCACATGCACGGTCGTGTATGACCTATAAAACCTAGAAATTCTGCAGAAAACTGCAGTTTGACACAGGGGGCTTTGCCAAAACATTTTCAAACCTTTCAAAAATGATTTTTTTTCAATTCAAAGCATTGAAAGCAAACTGAAAACATATTTCAAACATGTCTAAAATCAATTTAAACACAATTGAACATATTTGAAACATTTTTGCAAATTACGGGGAATTTAGGGGAATATAAAACATTTAAATCAAACTTTGATCAAAACACATTAAATATATCATTTTTGCAAGTTTTGATCGTCGGGGACATTTAATATATGAATCCATGTCATTTGCAACATAAGCAAATTTGATCCAATTTGACATCAATTCCAAATCATGCATATGTCATAGCTCAAACATATATATATATCATGCTTATATCGATTCAGCCCAACCAATCAAACAAGACAAGTAAAAATATGCATATCAATTCAACATTGTTACAACATAGCATCATTATTCTCATCATCATCCAAATATTAAAATTTATCAAGTTAGAAATACTTACTTGGAATAATGAGTTTTCAAAAACCTTGCAAAGCCATTTTCAATCTTCATTGCTTCCATTGGGTCAAGGCTTCTGTCAATGACTTCCATAAAACATGCCATTTCTCTCAACTAGAAAAATTTTTCATAAAAAAAATTGAACATCCCCTTTCTTAACAAAAAAGTTTTAGAAAATAGATTTGCCATGAAAATTTTAAAAATGGATCTCGAACTCTAAAAATCATTAGATTTTTTAAAACAAAAGCCCAAGCTCTAATACCAATTGAAGAACCCCAGAAACTAGATGGCAAATAATCTAGAGGGGGTAAATAAGTTATATAGAAATCTTTTCCAATTTTAAAACTTTTTCTATTCTACCAATTCAAGCAAACAAAATGGCTAAGCAAATAACACAAATTAAAGAGAGTAATGAAAAGAAATGCTCAGCCGATTTAAAGTGGTTCGGAGCTTCTCCATGCCTTCTACGTCCACTACTTCAAGCAACCCCGTTTGAAGATTTTTCTTTCACTAATTTTAACCCCGAAGTTACAATAGTTTTGATACAAGAGATTTTGTCCTTCATACACTAGTTTTGAAACAAGGGATTGCGCCCTTAACTTAGTTTTAACACGGATTACGCCCCACACTAGTTTCACGGGATTGCGCCTAAGGGTTTGCAAAATTTTTACAGAAATTTGCCTATTAAGGCTAATACAACATTCAAGCTCTCAAGGTTTCTCTCAAATGATTACAATATAGTTTTTGTGAGAGAAATTTGGTGAAGAATTAGAGAATGATAGAGTAAAAGTGTTTGGCTTGATTCTCTAACCCTTGAGTCTTCAAATCATCTCCAATTTATAACATTTGAAAAGAATTAGCTGTTGGGATGATTTCAAAGCCGTTGGAGACTTTCTGAAAAACTACACAGGCGTGCCTTCATCACACGGACATGTGTCACTTTTTCTTGCCTTACTTTTGGATTCTAGAACCTAGCATTGGATACATGCATAATTAACACACGAGAAGCATACGGTTGAAGTTTAGCCTTTCACACGGGTGTGTGCTTGTGCTACTCAACCGTGTCTTCTGTTTGTCTTTGCTTGACACGGCTACACATCACAGACATGTGTGTTATTCTACTTTGACACATGGCTGTGTCCCCTTTCACTACACGGTCGTGTGTGCCATTTTGCTTTGACACACGGTTGTGTGTCCTTCTGCACATGGTCATGTGTGTCCACTTGTGCATAACACGAGCGTGTGTATTAAGCACACGGTCGTGTATAACTTCAATTTCTCAATACATGGGCATGTGCGTATAAATTCTTGCAAAAACAAAAGCCTTTGATCCTCTTCGTCATGTTTAACACATGCATAGACCATTTAGATATTTTAACATATGTTTTGCATCAATTCAGAATCCATAAGGGTCCAACAGAAGAAAAACAAGATAGGTTTAAACTTAATTTGTCAAATGATGTGTTTGTGTTTTGTTCTAAAAATAGAACATTCTTGGTTATGATTGGTGTTTAAGCTATTTGTATCAGAGGTAAAGGTAGTGTCACTAGTAATAGTTTGAGTTGTATTCTCATTTTCTGTTTTATCAGTTTTAAATTCACCAGAGTTGTACATAGGTACAGACTTAGGAATGAAGAAAATTTTAAGACAAGTTGGATATTCAAAATTCAAGAATTTTAGATGAACTTGTTGCAAGAAAGCAAAATCAATTTGAAAAGGAAAATATTCTTCATTAAAAAAAACACTAGCTGACACAAAAATTTTACTAGAAGAACTAAGAAATTTATAGCCCTTGTGCTATAAACTATATCCTACAAATGTACATTTTTAAGTATAAATCTAGTTTATGTTTATTGTAGGGTCTTAAGTATGGAAAACATGCATAACCAAACACTTTCAGTTTTGAATAGTTAATAGGTTCTTGAAATAGGGTATGAAAAGGTGAAGACAAAGACAGTATAGGAGTTAGTAATCTGTTTATAAGGAAGGCAACAGTTTGAACAACTAGCCACAAAAAAGAAAGAGGCGTACAAGTTTGTGACAAAAGAGTTAACCCTGTTTTAATAAGATGTTTGTGTTCTCTCTCTATCCTCCCATTTTGCTGGTGAGTATAGGGACAAAGATGTCTAAAACTTATTCCTTTCTCTTGTAAAAGAGGTACAAGACTCTTAAATTCACCTATCCAATCACTTTGAACAGTTTTAATTTTCCTATCTAACTATTTCGCTACAAATGCCTGAAATTGTTGAAAAATAACTTTGGTTTCACTTTTGAATTTAAGAGGAAAAATCCAAACAAATCTAGAAAAATCATCTATGAGCATTATATAATATCCATACCCTTCTAGTGCGACAATAGAAGTTGGCCCCCACAAATTAGTATGAACTAACTCAAAAGGATATTTAGCTCTAGAATTTGACTTAGGAAAATTTTGAAAATGATTTTTGCCCAACTGACAATCATGACAAGTTGACATTTTATTTATACTAGAAGTATTATATTGCAACAATTTAAAAACAACATTTAGAGTTTGTGAGAATGGATGACCCAGCCTTTTATGCCACAGTAAAGGATATACTTTTCTAGCTTGTAAAACAGATCTAATACACATTTTATTTCCTAACTGCATATCTGAATTATTTATAAATTGAGAATAATTAAAAACACAACAATGATTATCAAATAGACTTGTACTTAGCTGAAGCTGATATAACCCATTTTTAACTGCCTTTTTAAGAAGAACAACTATGGTGTCTTTATCCTTGAGAAAACAAAAATTAGATTCAAACTTGTTGGACCCCTGTGGGTTTTGAATTGATGCAAAATATATGTTAAAATATCTAACACGTCCATGCATGCATTGAACATGACAAAAAGGACCAAAGGTTTTTGTTTTACAAAATTTGCTTGACGTACGACTATGTGTAGTCAGGATGCATGACCGTGTGTATAATATAAATACAGCACACGCCTTGGCTGAGTCGTGCAAAGCATCCATGTGTGAAAAATGTAGGACACACACTCTCGTATAGATCCAGTTGTGCAAATATAAGAAAAGCTTTGCTAGATATACACCCGTGTAGCTATAGCACATGCCCATGTTACCTAGAAAATATTGATCATGTGAAGATCATGCCGGTATCATGCATGCAACCATGTGACCTTTTATAATCTTGAAGAATTGAATCATTAAAGACACACGACCGTATGTGTAGGGCACATGCCCATGTGGGTGCACGCGATAAAAAAAATATAACCATTAGAAAGTGAAAAATAAAGGAAGCACGGTCATGCAAGAGAAGGACACACCTATGTAATTTTTCAGAAAGTCTCTAACGGCTCTCAAATCAACAGTAACAACTATATCTTCCCACTAACTAAAAATTGAGGCTGATTTAAGGATTCAAGAGTTCGAGAATTAGGGCAAATACTTACATCTTTTCATTCTCTAATTTTTCTCCATATCCTCTCCCACAAATTCATATTGTAGATCATTTTAAAGAGTTCATTTGAGAGCTTATTGTGTATCAGTCTTGTGAGGCAATTTTCTTGTAATTATTCCACAAACCCTTGGGTATAATCTCGTGAAACTAGTATGGGGCGTAATCCCTATTAAAACTAAATTAAGGGCGTAATTTTTTGTATCAAAACTAGTGTAAGAAGAGGGAAATCTCTTGTGTCAAAACTACTGTAACTTAAGGGTTGAAGTTAGTAGAAAGAAATTTTTAAGCAGGGTTACTTGAAGTAGTGGATGTATGAGGCATGAAGAAGCTCTGAACCATTCTAAATCGGCTAAGTAATTTCTTTCCCTTACTCTCTTTAATTTGTGTTTATTTGCTTAGTCATGTGTTAATTGTTATTCTATGCTTATTTGGTTGTTTTAAGTTGATAGAATAGGAAAGCTTTTTAAAATTGAAAAGATATTTAAAATAACCTATCCCCCCCCCCCCCCAATCTAGGTTATTTGCCATTTAGTAATTGAGATTTAACAATTGGTATTGAAGCTTAGACTCTTGTTTTCAAAAATCTAACAATTTTAGAGTTTAAGATCCATTTTCAAAACTTATATGGCAAACCTTTTTCAAAAATTGATTTTCAAAGAAGGGGGTAGTTTACTTGATTGATGATGATGTGGATGCGATGTTATAATTGTGCTGATTGGATATGCATATTATGCTTATTATTTTTTTTTTATTGGTTGGGCTAAATTGATGCAAGCTTGAAATGTATATATGTTTGAGTTATAACATGTGCATAGTTTAGAATCCATACCAAAATTGAATCAAATTTGATTGTGTTAATTGAAAATGACATGGATTTGTATATTGAGATTATCCCATGGTCAAAACATGCAAAATTGATCAAATTTAAGTATAAAATGCTTTCAATTCCCCACAATTTGCAAAATTTGTTCAAACATGTCAATTGTATTTAAATTGGATTAGACATGTTTGAAATATGTCTTTAGTTTGTTTTCAATGTTTTAAATTGGATAAAAATCATTTTTGGAAGATTTGAAAATGTTTTGAAAAAGCCCTTTATGTCAAATTACAGTTTTCTGTAGAATTTCTAGGTTTTACAGGTCATACATGACCGTGCATGTGATTCCCACAACTGTGTGTATATCATTTTCCCAGTCACGGTTTTGTGCTTAAAAGACATATGATCGTGCATGACACAAATTGCATAAAATACTTCAGTTTCACATATTCTTAATTTTTTGCAAGTATTTTCCTTGTATGCTTTAATGATCAGATTCGTTTAATTGAAAATGGTGATTTTAATGCATATATCTTTTCAAAAAAGGGGAGAAATAATAATTGGTTGCTCTTTGTATGTTAATTGTATATTTTTGTATGGGAGAGTACTTATAGTTAATTTTTTAAAATGTTTAAAAAAAAAAGGAGTTGAGTTATTTTTGAAAAGGGAAGAGTTAGTTAATTAAAATTACTCTTGAAATAGGAGAAAACATTTTTTTCGTACTAAATTGAAAATTTTTTAACATACCTTTTTAATTTATAACAAAAAAATGGGAGACGTGTTATACATGTTAAAATGTTTATTTTTTTGTGAATATTTTTTATTTTTTTGTGTTTATTGAATTTTTTTTTTTTATGAAACTTTATATTTTGTGCTTAAATGCATTTTAACATAAGTTTTGTCATCAAATCAAAAAGAGGGAGATTGTTAGACCCATGTGGATTTTGAATTGTTGCAAAACATATGTTAAAATATCTAACCAGTCCATGCATGTATTGAATATGTCAAAAAGGAACAAAGGTTTTTGTTTTACAGAATTTACGTGATACACAACCTTGTGTAGTCAGGATGCACGATTGTGTGTATAATATAAAGGCAAACACATGACCGTGTGTTAAGTTACAAGGACACATACTCCCTCGTAGATTCAACCGTGCACATGTAAGAAAAGCTTTGTAGGATACACACCCATACAGCTACAACACATGATAAGTGTAAATTACATGTATAATTATGTGGTCAATTTATAGAGTTTTAGGGGTGATTTGACAATTTTACCCTTATTATGTGCATATTTCGGGATCATGGGTTTTCATATTTGGTTTTGTAAGAAATGTCAGTTTTGATGTGAATTTAATGGAAATGAATCCAAAAAGAAACTTATGTCGGACTAGCTAGTGGTTCGAATTTAGTCTAAGAAAGAATACACGATTAAAGCATAAAAGGAGAAAGAAAACATTGTGTGCCACAGCAGGAAAACAAGGATTTTCAATAAGTTTGAGCCATAAAATGAAAAACTAGTCCGCACCAAAGTTGTAAAGGACATCTCAAGCTTTTCAAAAAGCTATTATGGAAAAAAATCCGAGTTTGGTTGGGCCTTCAACCGTTGCCACAAATTCAGGTCCTCTTGGTGAAATTTTATGTCTGACCATTGAGTACTAAAATAGTAATAACTTGAGATTCCAACGTATAAATGAAATTATTCAACAACCAAATGAAACTAGACATCTAGGGCTATAACTTTCGTGAAGATCAAAATTTTAGATTTCAGAAGCTACATGTTGTAGTATCATGTTGTAGTATAGGAGAATGTAAGAGGCATGCGATAGTTTCAGAAGCTGCATACTGCAGCATGCTCGAAAAATGTAGGACAGAAGCTCTATGCCGTAGCATGGCCCAGTAGCATTAGAGTTTTTTTTTAATTGAAATTCTTTCCTAACCCTAAGTATATATATTAAATTGTAACTTTAGAAAGGGAGAGAGCCATCATAGAAGAGTTTTTGAGAGATTTTTCAAGCACTTTTTAAGGATTTGGAATTTTTTTTTGAAGATTCAATCAAAATTTATTTGGATTGCAATTGTAAGACAAATTTTCATCAGAATTCAATAAGAGATTCAACAATTTATCTGGTTTTGTTCTTATTTTTCCATTATGTTTTGTTTGAATCTGATTGTTTATTTGTGTTTAAGGATGAACTAAATAATTTTCGCTAAGATTAGGGCTAGCTAATTCATAAAAGTGTAGTTTTTTTTATTATAATTTACAAACATGTTATTTCATATGAGTTTGCATTCTAAACTTGATGCCTATTGAAAACTTGACCAACTTTTAATAGAATTTTTGTTGAGTGATTAAGACTGAAAGGTGAGATCGCACAAAAGTAGCTAAAATACGAACCATAGATTAATCAAATATAGAGATATACTTGATAATACATACAATAGTCATAGGTAGAATAGGGTTTTGTTGAAAGCTAGTGAATTCTATAGAACTTAATGCATTTTTATCTAATTAAATCTAAATAGAGATATTTAAATTATTAGATTTTTAAATAGAATTAAGACTGGTTACGAAAGAATATTGATCAATTTAAAGAATTTCGTTGTCATATGAATAACATAAGATATTCAGTCATATGAAAAAACCTACACTCTAGTGAATTAGTGAACCCGAAGTTTTATTATTGCATATAGTCATTCGATTTACCTAGACGTGCTTATTAATTGTTTGATTTTAGTTTTAGATTTATTTTCTATTCATATTCGATAGTTTACATAAACTTAGGAGTAATGTCGTCTTGGTACTTGCTTATGCGATCCCATGGATACGACAACCTTGAATACTTCCTTTATTGCTTTGAACTAGTACACTTGTTAGGAAGTTAGAATTTAAACTTTAATGCATCAAAATTTCGACGCCATTTCTAGGGATTGCATCTTAAACAATATCAACAAAATCTATTAGTTCAATGGTTTGCTTAGTGATGATCCAAATCAACACATCACTAATTTTTTAGAGATTTGTGATACTTTCAAACAGAGTGGAGTTACAGATAATGTCATCAGGCTATGATTATTCCCTTTCTCATTAGGGGACAAACCAAATAGTTGGTTAAATTCATTGCCTGTTGGATCAATCACTACATGGCACGAAATGACACAAGGATTCCTAGCAAAATTCTTCCTTCCATTAAATGGTTTAATGCCTATGAATCATACTTTGGTTGATGCAGCTACAGGAGGTAACTTTATGAAGAAAACACTAGAGGGAGCATTAGAGTTACTTGATAAGGTAACCTCCAATAGTTACAAATAAAAAAATGATAGAGCGCCAAGGAGAGCTGTGGGAGTATATGAAGTGAATTCTTTCAATGCTTTGGCTGCCTAAATAGAAGCATTAAACAAGAAAATTGACACAATGGTGGTTATGTAAGCAAAAAGCATAATTTGTCATCTATATGGAGAGGGTCATATGAGCATTAATTGTGAAGTAGGTAACCCATTTATGGACTTATTTGAAAGTGCTAATTTTATGGGTAATTTTTGTAAGCCTCAATAGAACAATCTATACTCAAACACATATAATCTTGGGTGGCAAAATCATCCTAATCTCTTGTGGAGCAATCAAAATCCAATGAAGCAACCACTACTAGGGTTTTAACCTCAAGAAAAGAAATCAAATTTAGAAGAAATGCTAACAAAGTTCATTAATAGTGCTAAAACAACATTTCAAAATCAAGAAGCATTTATAAAAAATATTGAGGTATAAATAGGACAATTGGCAAACATAGTTGTTAAGAGAGCATAAGGCACACTACTAAGTGATACTGAGATGAACCTAAAAGAATATGTAAAGGCCATATCACTTAAGAGTGGAAATGAATTAAAGGTGCCTGAATAGGAGAAGTCTAAAGAAGCCAAAGTAGAGGAACCGGTGGAAAGGAAGGTAGTGCAAAAACCAATAGAAATCAAGCATTCTTTTCCTCTTGCATACAAGAAGAGGCAATTGGACAATCAATTTGCAAAATTTTTGGAAATATTTAAGAAACTTCATATTAACATTCCTTTTGCAGATGTCTTGCTTCAGATGCCAAGCTATGTTAAATTTCTAAAGGAAATCTTATCAAACAAGAGGAAGTTAGAGGAGTATGAGACAATCAAGCTCATCAAGTAGTGTCTGACATTCTACAAAACAAATTGCTACCAAAGCTCAAAGATCTAGAGAGTTTTTCCATTCCTTGTACTATAGGTTCAATTTCTTTCTCTATTGTTTTATGTGATTTAGGGGCAAGTATCAACTTATTGCCTTTGTCTATTTTCAGGAAAGTGGGACTTGAAGAACCATAACCCACCATAGTGTCCTTACAATTGGCGGATAAATCGATTAAGTATCCAAGAGATATTGTGGAAGATATGTTGGTAAAGGTTGATAAATTTATATTTCTTATAGATTTTCTTGTGTTAAACATGGAAAAAGATATTGAAGTATTGTTAATTTTTGTAAGACCATTTTTAGCCACTGGAGGGGTACTAATCAATGTAAGAGAAGAAACAAAAAAATTTATAGTTGATGATGAGATTATAACCTTCAAAGTGTGTAAAACCATAAATCCTTCTAGTGAAAAAGAGACATGCCATATAGTGGACGTGAGTAAGGGAATAATAAATCCTAAGAATGAAAAAATTCAAATTGATCAAGAAAAACCTTAAAAAGGGCAAGACCAACAATCTACAAAGAACAAACTTGACAGTGGCAAAAAAGGACTTTTTTCTAACTCTTAATATCAACCCCTTCCTCAAAAGCTAAGAGCTCAAGGGACTGACCCATTCATTGTCACAAAAGTCTATCTTAAAGGAGCTATGAAGACAAATCACAAAGATAAAGATACATATACGGTCACAGGGCAACAGTTGAAATACTATAAAGAAAGTGGATGAAGAAAAGGCAAAGTCTCCACATTATTGAATGATTCAGCCTGGGAAGACCAATATAAAGTCAAGTTAAAGACTATAGACAAGCACTTCTTGAGAGGCAACCCAAGTTGTATCTTTTATGTTTCTTTATTCTTTGCTATTCTTGCTTTTATTATTATTATTATTTTTTTTTTGTTAAACTGATGTAATCAAATAATATTATTTGAGGTTGTTTTGTTATTAGCATTGGTTATGGAGCATTTTTCTGAGTTTCAAATCCATATGCAAAAGCAAGCAAGAACACCTCATGCAAAATAAGGGAAGTAGTTCTAACTTTTTACTTTTCTCATTTGCTATTGAGGACAACGTCAATGCTAGGTTGAGGGTGAGGAAAAGTTAGAATTAGATTGCATGAATAGAAACATCAATGACAAATTTTTAAATATTTTTTTTCTAATATATGTGTGATGAATTAGCTCGTATGTCATGATTATACATAATTATGATGAATGATTGGTATATGATGAGCTAGTCTTGTTTGATTTAGAAGTATGGAGAAATGCACACTATAAAATTGAAATTCTCAGGTTTAAGGTGTGTATGGTTTATGACTAAATTTGAGCAATTGTTTGTGTATTGTGTTCATGTATACAAGTGAAAAATTTAAAAACCCTTAGATATACCTGATGATTGTTTGAACTATGGTCTTGGAAATGTACAATCCTTAGATCCTTAGATAAAATATGTATATAAATTAAGAAAATATCAAGGGCATGAATTAAAATTTTAACTACTCCAATGTCTTAGTTACTGAGTATGTTGGGGGTTAGTATGTCCACCGTGAGTCACCCTCGAGTGGAAAGTGACTAGAGATAAGAGTATGCAAAGCACCTTAGGTATGTGATTAGTTGAGTAATAGAGCGATGGTATTACAAGTATCGATTGCTCGCGTAAAAAGACTAGTTTACAATCTAAGGAAACCAAATAAAGCCTTGAAAAATTATATATAAAGAAAAGGACAACAAAGAAAAATATTATTAGGCATGATACTTAATAAGCATAAAAGTAATAACATCTAGGGTCGAAGCATTGTCATTAATAGATAAAGGGAAGACAATTGAATGGTTTGTCTGAGGGAACTTGTTTATAAAATTTGTTTTTAGTTACTTGTATATATGGATGCATGCATAAATATATTCTGAAATTTTGGTTGACGGTTTGTGAATAAGATGGATGTAAGAGTTGATAAAGTAGTGGTGTGTTATTTTGAAATACTTTTAACGAGAATGAGGTTGGTAAGTTGTGTACTGATTATTTGTTGTAGTTCATGATACAATAATACGAGTTAACTATTTTGTTGTTGTAATAATATGTGCTTGCTATATTTTTTTCTAGGGATTAGGTAAATGATGTTTGTAGGTAGCATTGCTAGAAACCCTCACAAGATTATAACTCATCCACTAGGGCCACCTAGGGGTTTAAAGACTTGTTGTATATGCTAATTGCAACTGTGACAACCTACAAAAGTGGTTTAGGTAGTAAATGTGCTAGTTTAATTTTATTCTTATTTAGTTTGTTTTTCTTGTGTTCTAGTAAGTCGTTTATTTTATTAGGGACTAGCAAAAATCTAATTGGGGGTTGTGATAAGTGTCAATTGCATGTATAATTTTGTGGTCAATTTATAGAGTTTTAAGAGTGATTTGACCATTTTACCCTTAATATGTGCATATTTCGAGATCATGGGTTTTCATGTTTGGTTTTATAGGAAATGTTGGTTTTGACGTTAATTCAATGGAAATGAAGCCAAAAATACACTTATGAAGGACTAGCTAGTGGTTTGAATTTAGTTCAAAAAAAAAAAGAGCAACTGAAGCATAAAAGGAGAAGGAGAGTATTGTGCACCACAGTAGGAAAGCAAGGATTTTCAATACGTTTGAGTGGTAAAATAAAAATGTAGTCCCCATCAAAGTTGTAAGGGACATCTCAAGCTTTTCAAAAAGCTATTATGCAGAAAAATCCGAATTCGTTTAGGCTTTCAACCATTATCACAAATTCAAGTCTTCTTGGTGAAATTTTGTGTCTAACTACTAAGCACTAAAATGATAATAACTTGAGATTCTGATGTCCAAATGAAATTATTCAAAAACCAAATGAAACTAGACATCCAAGGCTACAACTTTCATGAAGAACCAAATTTCTTATTCAATAAGCTACATGTCGCAACATCATGCCGCATCATAGGAGAATGTAAGAGGCACATAAAAGTTCTAGAAGGTACATGTTATGGCATCATGCTGTGGCATCATGCTGCAACATGATGCTCTCAGAAAAAGTAAGATAGAAGCTCTATGCCATAACATGGCCCAGTAGTAATAGAGTTTTATTTTGATTGAAATTCTTTACTAACCGTAAGTATATATATTAAATTGTAACTTTAGAAAAGGAGAGAGTTGTCCTATGAGAGTTTTTAAGAGTTTTTTCAAGCACTTTTTAGGGATTTGAAATTTTTTTTTGAAGATTCAATCGCAAACTATTTGAATTACAATTGTAAGACAAATTTTCATCAGAATTCAATAAGAGATTCAATAATTTATCTGGTTTTGTTCTTATTTTTCTATTATGCTTTGTTTGAATTTGATTGTTTATTTGTGTTTAAGGATGAACTAACCAATTTTCGCTAAGATTAGGGCTAACTAATTCATGGACATCTAGTATTTTTCAATTATAGTTTACGAACATGTTATTTTATGTGAGTTTGCCTTCTGAACTTAATGCCTATTAAAAATTTGACTAGTTTTTAATAAGATCTCTGTTGTATAATTGAAACCGGGAAGTGAGATCGCATAAAAGCAGCTAGAATGTGAACCGTGGATTAATCGAATATAGGGATATTTTTTATAATACATGCAATAGTTACAAGCATAATAGTATTGTGCTGAAAGCTAGTGAATTTTATAGAACTTAATGCATTTTTATCTAATTAAATCTAAATAAAGATCTAAATAAAGATATTTAGGTTATTAGATTTTTAAATAGAATTAATATTGCTTAAGAAAGAATATTGATCAATTTAGGGAGTTTTGTTGTCACATGAATAACATAAGATATTCAGTCGTATGAAAAAACCTATATTGTAATGAAGTAGTGAACTCGAAGTTTTAGCATCATCTTGCATATTGTCATTCGATTTACCTAGACGTGTTTATTAATTGTTTGATTTTAGTTTTAAATTTATTTTCGATTTATATTTGATAATTTAGATAAACTTAGGAGTGGTGTCGTCTTGGTACTTTCTTAACCGATCCTATGATACGACAACCCTCAATACTTCCCTTATTACTTTGAACTAGTACACTTACTAGGAAGTTAGAGTTTAAACTTTAATGCATCAACACACGCCCGTGTTACCTGGAAAATGCTAATTGTGTGAAGATTGTGTGGGTATCGTGTGTTCAACCGTATGACCTTTTGGAGCCTTAAATAATTGAAACATCAAAGACACACAACCGTGTATGTAAGGCACAAGCCAGTGTGGGTATACATAATAGAAAAAATATGACTATTGGAAAGCAAAGAATAAAGGAAGCATAATTGTGTAAGAGAAAGACACACTCGTGTAATTTTCCAGAAATTCTCCAACGGCTCCCAAATCAGTAGTAACGACTATATTTTCCCAACAACTATAAATTGGAGCTGATTTGAGGATTCAAGAGTTAGAGAATTAGGGCAAATACTCACATCCTTTCATTTTCTAATGCTTCTCTATATTCTCTCTTACAAATTATATTGTAAATCATTTGAGAGTTTTTATTTGAGAGCTTATTATGTATCAGCCTTGTGAGGCAATTTTTTTGTAATTATTCCACAAACCCTTGTGCACAATCCTGTGAAACTAATGTGAGATGTAATCCCTATTAAAGCTAAACTAAGGGTGTAATTCTTTGTATCAAAACTAGTGTAAGAAGGGCGAAATCCCTTGTGTCAAAACTACTGTAACTTCGAGGTTAAAGTTAATGTAAGGAAATCTTCAAGCGGCGTTGCTTAAAGTAGTAGACGTAGGAGATGAGGAGAAGCTTTGAACCACTCTAAATTGGTTGAGTAATTTCTTTCCCTTACTCTCTTTAATTTGTGTTTATTTGCTTAGCCATGTGTTAATTGTGATTATATGCTTATTTGGTTGTTTTGAGTTGATAGAATAAGAAAACATTTTAAAATTGAAAAGATATTTAAAATAACCTATTCCCCCACCGCCTCTAGGTTATTCGTCATTTATTAATTGGGATTTAACAAAACTCAACTATCATATTGTTATCTTGAGTAAGCTTTGAAATACTTAGCAAATTTTTGGTAATATTTGGTACAAAAAGAATGTTTTTCAGATACAAGCATTTATTAATCAAAGGCAAAGGTAATAAAGAAGAACCTATATGGGATATATTTAAGCACTCTTTATTCCTGACTTGAAGCTATTGCATGCCTTCATAATCTACTTTATTGTCTAGTTGAGTTGAGTTTGAGGTCACATGATCTGTTGCTCCAGAGTCCATATACTAAGCAGAATCTTCAACAGTTGGTGGTGTAGTAATAATTCCTTTTCCTTTATCAACAAAACTTCCAACATTATTCCTTCCTTCATAAAAATTTTCTACTTTAACTCCTCCCAAGCCCAACCATTATGTTACACCATCTTTTGTTTTCAAACTTCTCTGATTGTTATTAGGAAACTGACTTCTGCATCCTTTTGTTGTGTTAACTTCCCTATAATACCCAACCTGACCAATGTTAGCCTATATTCTGTTATTATCTACTTCAGGTGCCACTTGCACATCTCCACTTCTAAAGTTATTGTTCTCTACATGTCTTACATAGGTAATGTGAAACCTATGATAACATTGCAATGCAGTATGTCCACTCTTTCCACATACTTGATAAATTATTTTTGGTTTATCAAAACTTCAACTTCTACCTCTTATCTAATTATACTGAGAATTTCCTCAACTAGATTGAACTAAATTTCCACCAGCTATATTAACTCCAACAGTCTGCCTATGATGTTTACCATTAACTTTATTAGCAACATTTACTGATCCATTAAGAACATTAAACATATAACCAGAAAACTTAGACATTCTTTGTTCATATTTTTGCAAGATCACTTTGGCCTCTCCTAATGTCATATTTCCACCACTCATGTCTAATCTGGAAGTTATATGCATTATTGTTAGATCAAATTCTAGACTTATTCCATCTAAAATGAAACCTAGCAGCTTTTCTTATGAAATATTATGGCCACTAACACTTAAAGCATCTGCCACATCTTTCATTTTTCTAAACTACTCATATATAGTCAAATCATATTTTTTCATACTTTTCAAAGTAGATTTTAAATTCAATACTCTTATTTTTGACTCAGCCACAAAGAACTGTTCTAGCTTAATCCACATTTTATGAGCAAAAACACACTTAGCTACAAAATTAAACATATATTCAGAAATTGAAGTGATTAACTAGCTCATTAACATCTTATCATCTTTTTTCCATTTCTGAAACTCAGGATTAGGTTGTTTAACATCACCACTATAGGTATTATCTTCAACAAACAGAAATGCTTCAGGACATTCAACAATTCCAACTAAATGTTCCTTTAAATCAAATGCACCAGTTATATGTTAACTCTAAGAACGCCAATACCTATAATTTTCTTTAGTGAGCTTTGGATTTACTGTTGGAAGAAATAAGATAGGAATAGTATTTGCAAGACCCCCTGCTGGATATCACTATGCTCTGTTATTTTTTTATTATATAAAAACTATATTGTATTATTTTATTTATTGACTATTTAAAATTATCACTCATCACATCCAACAGGAAACCCTACACAAACTGTACAAAAAAAAAAATTTGTAATGCGGAAGTATATAAAATATATGTGGTGAAAAGCTAAAACCCACTGTACAGTATCTTTAAAAAAACTCATATGTTAATATTGATGATTAATATCTGAAAACATAATTTGATACTGTACATCCCATATGCATGAGTAACATAAGCATGCGAGCCAACATGCTATCTACTAGAAACTGAATTCATACATACATATATGTCTAACTGAAAATATCGGGTGAGAACCCGCTCGAGCTGTATCCCACTCATCAGCCACCTCGCGCTCCAAGCTCAGCTCCTAAAACAACCTGCAAGAAAGGAAACTGAGGGGGATGAGTGACAAGGTACTCAGTAAGCATCTCCTACCTCTACCCTCAGGTAGGCTCTAAGCTGATACAAATCTGGCTAGCTACTAAGCTGATGAACTTAACTAAGTTCTCTGGTAGCTTAATAGCTTCTTCTTTTATCTTATTCTCTGTTTTCTTCCTTTAATGCTTTCTTGTTTTGCTTTTATTTCATTGTTAATCTGATTACTAGCTTAATAGACTCTACTTTGCCTATAGCTAGTCTGACTGTTTATCTGATAACCTCTACTGAGTTCATTTCTGATTGATAGCATATTATTCTTTAATTAACTTACTGATTGGATACTGCCTCATGTTGTGTCGTAAATACGTATATGAGTTTACGTAAACAACCTAAAATGAAGAGTAATCTAAGCGATCTAACTTGACTCACTAAGCTCTCTTTCTGATATTCATTATTTTTTCTCTTTGACTGTTCTGCTATAGGTTTACTCTATAAACCTGTTTATTCTGGTACGTAGAAATAATATTCTATACTGGCTTTTCTTTATGATATTTCATATTCGATCTGTATTACTGGTTATCAGATTATCTGATACTTTCTCTAATTTGTTGGTTGTTCTGTTACTTGTTTTCTGTAATTCACATATCTTTACGTGGCTTTTCATGTTCTGATATATTGATATTCGTGTCTTATTACACGAAGTTTCATATTCTGTTCATTTACTGTTTCTTACGATCTTATCATTCTCTGAATGATATGCTACTGTGTCATGTAATAATGACATGCTATGAAATTATTGAAAACATAGTCAGACCTAGGCCTATATACTGAAAATAGTTTCTCTGAAAATATTTACTGAAAACTGTTATTGGATCTTGGGATCCCATATCTGAAAACTCATATGAAAACTGATCTTAAAGCTATGCTGAAAACTGTGTACCTTGGGGTACCTACTATGCTGCGTAGACTGATGAATACAGGGATTTGGCACCCTGACCGTGTGAGTTCAAAATCCTACTAAATATACTAACACACAACCAGCACTCTCTCTAACGAGCTTGGTCCATGACCATGTCCTCTCTAGTGGACGCTAGTTTCCATCTCTAGCAGGTATGCGAACTCACAAGTGCCCCTTCATATTCACCCCTGAAATTGATGTCCGGATCATCGTGTTTTTCTACTGAAAACATGAAATTAGATCCTGGGATCCCTTTTCTAAAAACTCTGTATGACATGCCATGTCATGTAATGCATATCATGCATGATAATTATCATTTCTTTTCTTCTGATTACTTTCTGTGCAGATGTACATCTATTGTAGTTCTATTCGGTGTATTCTTATGATTATACTGTTTCTGTAACTTATTAAGCTTATCAAGCTTATTAATAAGTTCTGTGTAAACTATTTTGAGTTCTGTTATATTCTGTTACTGTATCCTCCAGTTTACTGTATCATACATTTCATAATTGTTGTTAGTTATGTTTCTGTTCTTTTCTATACAGTTTTGATGTCTGTTCTCGTATAAGTATACATACATATACGTTTACTATATTCGTCACTGTTTTACTATCCCTGCTACCGTGTGTATAAACTGTATTTGTTGCTGTTTTCCTGTTTCCATCTGTTTTCTGATCAGAAACTGTTATTTAAGCTATTTCTGAATTCTATTAAGTTTCTTGTAAGTACAACTGAATTCTCAATCCTTTCCTTCTTTATGCTTATTTTTATTCAACATTAATTGTTTCATGTGCTATTCAACTTAGAATAATCGATTAGCTGCTTTATTTCTGAAATTCTGCTGAAAAGAAAGGAAGGTTCTCATTTTCACTATACGCACAGGCCTGCGTGTCGTGTGCACGGGCGTGCATGAACTTGCACGGGACCGTGAGCAAGTCGTGTATGTGGTCATGCTCGGTTCTGTGATTTTTTTACATATTTCTCATTTTCTCTTGGTGCATAGGCGTGCATCAACATGCACGGTCGTGACCCTACATGTTAGGTCATGCACGGCTACGTGAACACGGCCGTGACCATGCAGAAAAGACAGTGTGCACGGGCGTGTATCCTGTTTTGCACTTCCATGACCACTTGGAATCAAGCTGATTCCAAACCAAATCTCATCAAACTTCAATCAGACATACTATAACATATGAACATGCAATATATACGGTTATTAACACATTTTCCCCATCATTCATAGTCAAATCATACAAAAATCTCTCTAAACCCTCAAATACACAAACACATACATCAAGGGAACTAAGCATGCTTCTACCTCTAGATTTCTCATATATTTCTTTATTATCATTTCATAAACATGCTATTACATTGGAAACATGTTTTTATAACTGAATTAACCCAACCAAGGAAACATAACTCATGGAAACAGGAAAAAGGTAAGAAGATGCTTACTTGGAGCTGCTAATGACTTCTATCTCTCTATCCTTGGCTGAATCTTAGCTGGATTGACTGCTAAAAGCTGACTCATCTCTCTCTCACTTGATTAGGGTTAGCTGGAGAGAAAGGAAAGGGAAAATGGATAAGAACTCACTAAAACTGACGGAGGGAAAAATCTGACTTTATATACTAGCAGGCATGCACGAGCGTGCAAAGCTAGATGCACGGGTGTGCATGGCGAGAAAGGGACGCATGGGCGTGTGTCCAGAGATGCACAGTCGTGCTCCTTCCACAAGCTGTATATAAAGCCAACAAAAGGCCATACTACCCTCCTAACTCACTGGAACTAATTTCTAACTGAGAAATCTCTCTTCTAACCCTGATTTAAGACCTAGAAAGACCAATCTAACCTCGGGATGTTACAGTATTGCACCAAGTTACCAGTATCTGCAATCTTTTCTGAAGTATTTTAGAATGATGAGGAGACACTAGCCATTGATGCCAATCATAGAGCTTTGATACCTTAAAAAGAACAAGCTTAACAAAAATTCAAGAAAAGAGCAAGAACTAGAGAGTAATTCAAGACACAAAGAAATCTTGATTTTGAATATACTTTTTATTTTTTGATCACTCACACAAAAATTATAAGAGGATTCACTTATATAAACATACAAATAAAAAAAAGCGGGAAAAATTACAGTTGTAAATAGTTGTTAATTGCACCAGAACCATCCGATATCTTCACGCCGATGACATGACTCCATTTCTTGAAAGCATTTCTTCCTAGCAACTTGAAACCAACAGCTTGCACAAAAAGAAGAATAACCCTAGCTTAATTTTCCTTTGGCTTTAGTAATTTCCCAAAAAGGCACCGTATAAGCAAAAACATTTTGGAACAAAACACGCAGCACTTTAAACTTCCCAAAATGCTCCCTATCACTTTATTTTAGTTGGTTTTCACAAATGACAATAGGTATTAAAAAACTGATATGTTACGATCAAGAACAAGTTGGCATAATTATACACAAACAAAGAATTGCAAATAAATAAATTTGAGACATACCCGGTAGGAATCAAACGATTATAAAGCAACTACTGTGAGAGGCATTGGATGGTCAAAGAAATACATTTTGATTCTGAATGAGAATAACATAAACGACTAAACGACAAGTCGGTCCTTAAACAAGTATGAGGTCTGAATCCTAAGTTGGTTTGGGTCGGGTCCTGGGTCTTGGCCTTTGCTTAAAAGAGACTTGATACTCTTCAAGTGAAGAGGAAATGTTTGTTGTACATTTTCTCTACGCGTATGGTATTCGGGAGACATTATTGTCTCTTGTTCTCTTCCCTTTGCCTGTAAACAATCAAGAGTCTCTATAACTGAAACCCAACACCATTATGAATGCCGTAACTTGGGAAGTCTTCCCTTTTGTGGTGTGAAGGACGAGGTCTTTGAAATATGGTAAAGATCATGGGCTGCGTTTTACCTAGAGGGTAACTCATCAAGAAAATTGCTCGAAGAGGTTAGATTCTAATATTAAAAATGCCGTCCTATATATTATAAATTACGCGCTCATGTATCATAATAAACATCATGCTTTTTCCTCGATATATTTGTAGGTGGAGAGCAGCTATTATTTAGTTAGCTTGGTAGGCAATCACTATGCTAATGGCGATATCTTCTCTGTTTTTGCCGATTTCTGAGATAAATTGTTCAACTCAGCTCGTCACATTTAAGGCCACTGAAGCCATCGATCATTTGGAAATAGCTGATCTGAGCCGAGTTATCTGCAATTAGGCATGGACTATTACGTATGGCTCCCCATTGTGTCAGCAAAGACCCTCTCTTGGCCACATTTTGGTAATATCGGAAGCCAAAATGAGCAGGTAACATGTGTTTCCCCTTCTTGTTTTCCTCCACATGCATCATGCGGAAATGTACTTAATGAGACCACTGCATTTAATTCTGGGCTCAGCTTCACCGCCCTCCACTTCTTCCCCATAAAGCGAGGCGCCGGTATCTGCGGTGGTAGTTTGGAGAAGTGCAAAATGAGAGGGAGAATTAGTATTAGCGTTGGGATAAGGGGTGAAAGTAAAGAATCGTGGTTTTGGGAGATGGGTGTAATTTTTAGCACGACGGCGAAAAGGAAAGGGGTTGATTTGTGAATTTGGCGTAAGAGAAGGAAGGGAGGAGCAGGTTACAAATGCTGCAGGCGCCGCCTCTTAAAATGTTGGCTCTAACAGTCATTGTAGTGGTTGCCATTAAGTTATACTAACTCTTCTTACTCTCCGGAAGCTTTAGGTTTGAAAGGAGTATCATTATCAAACTTGGGCACTGTCACCGTCACCCTCTTCCCCAAAAGGAGTTTTAGGAGCATTTCATAGGTAACTTTTATACACGCTGACAGATTCAGAACCTTAGAAATATTTGATAATTATTGAAACTTCAACTCAATAATTCAGATCAAAATTAGCTTTAGGTGCACCATACATTAATTCGAACGAACTTGTATTCAATTAATTCAGACAAACTTGTTTTCAAATTGGGCATTACAGATTTAATTCAATCTCAAACTGAACTTAGTTCAACTTGGATCGAATTTACCCTTGACCATCAAAAAATGATAACATATTGAATACCAGTAATCTAATATTATGTGCACTTATCAAAATCTAAAATTTGTTGGTGAATGCAATTCATGATACTAGAATGTTGTGTAGTTCCAGTAACAAGTCCCACAAGGATTAATTCACACAAATAACCAAATCTAGTTCTGTACCAGATTAGGATAAAGCTTCATACGAGGTAATTGAAAAACAAGCATTTTTAATTGCTGACTTAACCCCACTTCTCATAATTGACCATTGGTAGCATTTTACCCAACAACACTACAAACATTCACATATATTCTGTGCCTTTGCTGGCCAACACAACCACAACAGGGTAGCACAACTTTATAGCACATTAATATATCGGATAATAAAGTTCAGAAGCTAACATCATAACAATTAAACTCAGAAATAACTGAAAATTGTTACAGTCTAAAAATCATTGATACACATATATCATGCATGTAGTTAATTGACAAAATTTTAGCCCTTCTCATTTCAGTAGTCATCACCTCTGGATATCACCTCTTTGCAAGTTGGCCTTAGTAAGATGGTATGCTCAAACTGGGACACATAGCTGCCTTTAATGTCGCACAGAGGAGGATAAGGCTGCCAATAGAAAACGCATTGAAAATTGTAAGTAAATTTCAAGAATTTACTAACCAATCATAATGTCCTCCAGTATCACGGCTGTCCAGAGTAAAAATGTTTTGAGGAATCCAGTACAAGAAGAACTGAACTAATGAAATATACTATTAATTCCACAAGAACATGATAAATATTTAATACCAAATTTATGAAACAATGGGGAAACCGAAGAAATTGGAAGAATTCAGGCTTTGAAGTTAACATGGAATAGTTAACAAGAATTGGAATACTGAATTCAGGAAATTGGAAGAATTCAGGCTTTGAAGTTAACATGGAATGGTTAACAAGAATTAGAATATTGAAGTCAGGTAAAAATGAATGTTAAGACAGTACCCTTTCCTTAACAAATTAAAGATCAGTAATGCTAAACGGACAGAAGTACCTGAACAATGCCAGAATCACACAAATTTTTCAGTGCCATGAGATATTTGGTCTCCCCCAAGCGATCCAAATACCTTCTGCAGAAAGCTAACGTAGAGAAGTTCTTGTTGATTGTTGCTAGCAGTTGCTTTGCTCTGGGCAACCTCAGTGGGATGTGACCAACATCAAAATTTTTCATGTAATGGCTGCACTCTAGATCTTCTCTGACATATCCTTTCCCTGCATGGAACAACAAACAGCTAATTGTTGCAGGTCATAATGCATATTCCCCGCTAGCTCTTTTATGACATCAATTCCCTGAAACAAAAATAACAATAACCTGTAGATGCAAAAGTTTCAATTGCATAAAATTCACCCTCTTCCATCTTTGTCTGCTCCCCTCCTTTTACAATAGGGACAGATTTCCCAGCATGGATCTGATATTGCCCAATGCTGTGCCCATTCAAGTTTCGGATACTTTTAACTGCCAGAAACATTTTCAGTGTCAATTTAAATATATACAGATAACCAACCATAACTTATTTGATAAGAGATTATCAAATATGCAAACTCTAAATCATGAATTCCCATAGGTTCCCACCTGCAATTCTTACCAAAAACAGCAATTCACAGAATCCTGAATCACAATCCAAACACACAAACAGAAATGAATGTAAAAAGAGTCTGACTTTATGTACATCATGAGCAGGATAAAGAACAGTCTACCCTCTGTTAGAATCAGACTTCTAGAATAATCCAAACCAATCAATTAATGGAAACTCCAGCCATTTGACGTGCCGGTAACCTCCATAACATAAAGGTTACCCAGAACAAGAATGTTCTCTCCTAACAACCTTCACAGCTCCCTAATATACTTGTCAAATAACCGTAATTTCTCTTCTCTTTTGCTGCCACATTGCTCATCCTTTTTTTCCAGAATCTTCTATAACCATTTTACCCTTCCACCACTCTCCTTTACATGTCTTCCTTTTAGTATAGACCTTTAGAGGCCTATCAAATTCATAAACCAAATAGACAAGGGGGAAAACCCTAAACTGCTGGAACCAGATTTTCCTGGTGAGTACAGAATAAATGAGCACAAAAGTAAACACTTCAATGGAAAAATTAAACCTATAAGATAAAGATAAATAGATCCATTAATCGATCGCCAAATTAGATTTGTTCATAACTGTTGTCAGCATCAGCATGAAAGTGGAATTGATCAAAACAGGACTTTCATTCCAGATGATCAAAAATTTTGAGACAGGTATAAATTTTAAGTACTGTTCATTTTCATTTCGTGTACAGGTGATTGAATACTAGCAACCTGACTAACAAGGTAAGGTCAATTTTTAAGTCCACTAACAGCACAACAAAAAGACAAATAGGACTTTATTCAACAAAGGTTTCCTTTAATAAATCTATCATTTTAGTTATTACAGTTAATTGAATGAGCATAGCCAAAATAGTTACATCCAAATATTGAATTTAATTAGTAAAAAGAAGTCATAAATTTATGTCAAAATATAAATTTTGAAATCCAAATGTGTGCTTTTAATAACACTTGCCAAGCTTGCCAAGGCCCCTTCAAAACATATATTATTAGCATAATTACCAAAATGAGGAAATCGCAACAAACTAAATGCAATCAGAATCCAATATATATAATGCAAAAGGAAAATCTAAATGATTAGAAACCAAAATTGAAGAGAAGCAAAAAGGATTCTGTCAAAAAAATTTAGGACATCCTCTGCAGAACTATCTCTAAAAGTCCATTTTTTAAATTTTTTTATTTTCACTGGTTAAATCAGCCAAAAAGTAGTTAAAAGAGCTCAAAAACATAAGATTTTAACCTTTTTTTCTGATTTACAAAAGCCAAAATCATGTTTTGAAAGAAACATACAACAAGATGCAGGAATGACCGTTTAATTTTTGCCACCTGGATAACATTGTACAATACTGTTAGGACCTAGGGTGCACAAGAAGAAATATAAAGGAAAGAGTAGAGGATTAGTGTTGTATGGTAAGGTGTCGCACTCCAAGGAAGGATGGACACGTGGACAACAATGGGAAAAGCCATGGAATGGGGCAGAAAACAGAAGAAAAAAGAGCAGTATACAGAGAAGGAAGAAAGAAAATGAAGGGGAGCTGATTATTGAGAACATTTAGGAAAAGCCTTTTGCCTAGGGAAGATTGGCACCACACATTGCCAGATTTCTTTTCTTTCCATGGTTGCTTATTTCCATTTCTCTTGGTCCAGTTGTCGGACTGTGACTTGTTGCTTCTAGAATAAATATCAATATCTTGCTGAGTTCAGTTCATTTTTCTCTTGCCCGATTGTGTTGCTCATTGCGTGGGATTGGATAAATTGAACAGGTTTCTAGCACATAGTCTTACAGAAGAAAAATATACAGTAATCAAATGCAATCAGTTTTATAACTTCTAGAATTTCATTTCAAAGCAATTATGCTGTTGACACTGCCATTTAGAAAAAGCGCACTTACAAGATCACTGCCATACTTCATGATATATAAAAACCACCATTTAACTAGCACGAATGTTAATCTAATATGCAAAAGAGATCCATCAGCAGAAACATGGATACCGACAACTATACTTACCAGTACACATGTGACAGCTAAACAGTTAACATAAACCATTTCCAATGAAGACTCTACCTTGAAACATCTTTCCATTAATTTCAACCTCATATGATTCCATCACCTCTTGGACGGCAGCACCAATATCACAAAGCCGGACATCTATCCCAGCTTCCTAAACAATAGAATAACTATTAATGACATTGTTTAAGTTTTGGTAAAAAACTTTAAATATTATTAAATTCAATCAGATTAGCAACTACATATTTGTAAAATACTAAGTTGCAAATCCAAATAGTAATTGGGAAAAGTGGATGTGTTGTGGATGTGTTGCAAGCTTGGCAACTGTTGCCCAAAGAACACAGAAAAAAATGCTAGGACAAAGAAAAAAAGCATGAAAAAGAAGATTTGTGAAGCAAAGTATTAGGCCCTAGAAAAATATGAAATGCAAGGAAGATAACAAAATAGGTAGCAGATTGCATGTTCCTTGCCCCAGGAGAATAAGCATGTTGTAATTAGGAGATCACCTTGATACCCGTATTGGTTGCATCACGTGATGCTTGAAGCAGTGGATCAAACATTGGGTTGAATGCCACTGTAAAGGCACAGTCAACTATGTATCCTGCAAAAACAAACACTCAATCCAGTTAAAATAAAAGCCACAGACCAAGATAGCAAAATAGGTAGCAAGTCAGACCAACAGGATCAGAAAGGCAGATGAATAGAAAGTGGCATTACCGTCAATATGAGTCCCAAAATCCAACTTCATCACATCATCATACTCAAGCACAGTCTTATCTCCTGAATTTGGCGTCCAATGGGCAGCAACCCTGACAATGAGAAAGTGCTTCAAGTAGAGAGACAGCCACTTAAGTATCCTTAGATGACGTACAAAACTCACCAGTTCAGAGAGCATCCAGTAGGAAAAGCTATGCCAGCATGAAGACCATTTTCTGATATTAATTTACGGACCATGCTCTCCAATGTCTCACAGAGGTCAGTCATTAACATTCCTGGCGTCACGATGCTCTTGATATATTTTCGCACCTAATAGCAACTAATGTAAATAAGTGAATATCAAAAAAGTAAATTAATATGCGAGCAAAATATGGCTACATGCAACTCATGACAACATATACATATTTGGCTCTCTTATCAAGCAGAAATATTATTATATCTAAGACCATATTGCAACCTGGCGATGAACTTCTGCTGCTTGACGAACTGAATTGTACTTTGGTTTTTCAAGGCACTCCAATTCTCGCTTCTCTTCAGATGTAGTCCTCCATAAATTACTGACATATTGGCATCAAGTGTAAATTTCAAGTTCCAAATGATTACAAAAAAAAAAAAAAAAAGAAAAAGAGGGAAAAAAATAAGCAAAAATTGTAATCAAAGTGAAACAACATATGCTCACTCATCCTTGTACTGTTGAATTTCACCCTCAGGAAATTCCCCTGATGGGAAAAGGTCAATTACAGGAATAGAAGGTGGATCAGTCTGCACAGGCACTTCCTTCTTTTTCCTGAGAATTAAAGAGCAGACGATATTAACTTCCTTCCAAGTCAATTTTTGTAACCACAGAAGGACTTTAACGGTGGAAAGAGGCCCTCACTTGCTCTTATTTTTCTTCTTTTTCTTCTTTGATGAAGCTTCAGCTAGAAAAGAAGTTTTCATAAGCAGTCATGTGAAATTATAAGTTTAGTGGCAGAAAATTTGAAAAAAGAAATATTAAAGCAACTGCCATTTATCAAATCAAAATTCAGAAAAGCAACAGTTTTTTTAAACTAGGATATCAATCACAAAGAGGTAAGTTTGACACTAAGGATTTAAGCCCTTGGAAGAGATACTAAATGCATAATGCGATAAAACTATCTCCTAAGAAGTTGAGTAAACAGTAGGGAAGAAATCATAAGCTAATGTGTATACACTAATTTACAAAAACTTCAGTCAGTTTAGCATTGTAGAATATAAGCAAATAATTTTATGAAAATGTATTTGCAGGACCAAGAAAAAAGGGGTATCAGAAGAGCTTTTGATCCACCATAGTTAGTTTCTTCTAGGCTAGATGCTATGTACCTGTATTGCCATCACATATTTATGGAGAGGGAAAGAAGAAGTTTTCCTTCTTATTTCCCCCCTTAAACTAATTAATTATGTTGATGTTTAATTTTTTTTGCTTGCTCCATATCATGTCCTCGATAAAACAGTACAAAATATTGAAAAATGAAGAAGTTAGGATTCCCATGATATTTTATAAAGCAGCAGCAAAATGAGAGCAAAAGCATCAATTCATAAAATACTGAGAATTCAACAATCTGTAGACTCTAGAAAAACCAGGCAGAAGCTAGCCCAATATCAGAACCTTCACAACACATATCTTACGAAAATGAAGACCATAATAACATGAAACCCGGGTCTAGCATGGTTCATAAGAGCAAGATAATTTAAGTGCTTGAAGTCATGGAATGAAACCTTACAAGAAAAACAACTTCTGCGAAGGTGTTCAAGCAAAACAATTGACTACCAAAATAAAAACAAACAGGGGAAATCCTAGTGTACCAAAGCATGATATTAAATAGTGATTGAAACCTGTTTACTTTAATCAATAATCAATAATCATAAACTAATAACCGAACATGAAAATGTTATCAATGGAACTTGAAACAAAATAACGTAAATCAGTATTAGAAAATCATAATCAATAACCAATAACCCAACAAGACCGTTTCTCATGAAAACAAAAAACAAGTACTGTGCAAAAGCAAAAGATATATCAGTTAGATAACCTTTCTCCTCATCTTCATCTTTTCGCACATCTCCATCTCTTTGTACTAAAAAAGAAACATCAGAGTCTTCTTCATTGCCCTCTACAGGCTCCAAAGCTCCATTGTCTTTAATAGGAGTTTCAGCATTACCATTTTCATCCGCCATCTTTCAAAACCTGTTCACATATTATTCACATAATTTCAGTATCAATCAGTAATTCAGTCCATCTCCAGACCGATACGTACAAAAAAAAAATTTCTTAACATAAATTCCTGATTTATTCTGACTGTTGCGCATGTTTAAATATTTTTCCAAAAGAAGAACACAACATATTTCACCAAATTAATTCCCTGAGTTAAACAATCAGACAGAAAAACCAGATACATAAAAGCGAAGAACTAAATATGTTGAAGTGAAATACAAGAAGAAAATGGTGGTCAAATATTACCCTGTTCGGCACAAAAGAGGAAAAGTAAAATCTTTTGAATGTCGAAGCAGCTGCGATGACAAGCCTTTTGTCTGTGTCATCAACCGCCTCCACTGCTTAACATTGGTAGCTGTGTGGGTGGCAGTCCCTAGCGAAGCCCACATTTCTCTACGGCCCAACATTTACTATTTGTGTTTCCGTTATCATTAATCAATTATTAAATTCAAAAACTATTTTTGAAATTAACCTTTTATTTTTATATTGGCCAAAGGACTATTTCCCACCTATAGTTTGAGGCGGGGACAAAGTTCCACCCGCTTAAGTTTAAAAGCCTGATCTTTCACCCGTAATTTAATTTTAATATTAAAAATAATAAGTCTATAGTAATAATCAGGGGTATTTTTATCTTTTTAATATTAAAATTTTATAAATTAATAAAATAAATTTTATATAAATATAAAATATTAAAAAATTTTAAAAATATTTTTAAAAAATTAAAAAAAATTAAAAATTTAAAAAATTGAGGCAGCCACAGTCGTCGGCACCGGCGGCGGTGGCCGCCCATAATAGAAC
>JAJEJH010000809.1:57523-85241 GCA_026122585.1 Anacardium occidentale
CTTTACGATCGTTTTCGGCTCCTAATTTTGTCTAAGATGGCCAGATCTGGTCGTCTCCTCCAAACGGGGAGGTCAGATCTGACCTCCCCTAGAACAGGTGACCGAAAATGGCTACCTAGTTCTATTATGGGCGGCCACCACCGCCGGTGCCGACGACGGTTTTTAAATTTAAAAATTTTTTAATATATTTTTTAAATTTTTTAATATTTTTTGAAAATATTTATATTTAAAAATTATTTTATATTTTTATTATAAATTTTTAATTTTTAAAAGGGTAGTTTAGTCATTTCAATAGAAAAATTATAAAAAATTGGGTTATGGGTGGAAGACCCGACTTTTAAACTTAAGAGAGTGAAACTTTGTTCTCGTTTCAAACTATGGGTGGGAAATAGTCCTTTGGCCTTTTATATTAGAGAAACTTTCATTTGTCCTCCATAGAGCCGTTGCGATCGATCGTTATTTTGATTGAATCAAATTTAAACAAAGTCCATCAGGTGAATTTGATATCAAATCTAATGGGTTATATATTGTTAAATTTGTGTTTGAAATACTGTTTACTCTTGGAACTTATGAATTTGTAAATATTTAATTTAAATTTATTAAAATAATATTATTTTAATCAATTTTAAGGTAATTGGCAAATCAAACGTAGTTTGTTTTAAGTGTAACTTGATAATATAACCAAATCTTAAACTAAATCCATGTCGACTTGGTTTGTGGAGCCCAACTCTTTCAATCCTCTTCAACAGTTGAAGTTACAAAATAACTACATTTTGAAGCCCATGTCAAAATATGGTTATGTTTTGGCCAAAGCACATTTTCCCACTCATAGTTTGAGACAGGAACAAAGTCCCAACTGCTTAAGTTTAAAAGCTTGTTTTTCCACCCATCACCTTTTTTTTTATTAAAAATAATATATATACAGTAATAATCAGTGGTATTTTTATCTTTTTAATATTAAAATTTTATAAATTAATAAAATAAAATTTATATAAATATAAAATATTAAAAAAAATTTAAAAAAATTTGAAATTCAAAAAATCTCAGCAGCCACTCCGCCGGTACCGGTGGCGATGGCCACCCATAATAGAATCAGGTAGCCATTTCTAACTACCTGGTTTCAGGGAATGCTAGATCTGGCCTCTCCGTTCGGTGGAGGCTGCCAAATCGACCATCTCCAGTTTCGGAGGAGGCAGCTAGATCTGACTTCCTCTGCTCGAAATAAAGGTTGTAAATGGTGAAATTTTAAAATTTTTTAAAATTTTTTTAAAATTTTTTTATTATTTAAAAATTATTTTATATTTTTATTATAAATTTTTAATTTTTAAAAGGGTAATTTAGTAATTTTAATAAAAAACTAATAAAAAAATAAGTAAGGGGTGGGAAAACAGGCTTTAAACTTAAGCGGGTGGGACTTTGTCTCCGCCTCAAACTATGGGTGGGAACATGTCCTTTGGCCTTATTTTTTTATATGTATTTTACTTGGTCATCTGGGATTTGGATACTTTATACTGAGACCAATCGAAGCCCGGCGACCTATGGAAATGAATAATGAATCGTATGCAGGATATCAGGAAACTGTGAGCCGAGTCTCAGATTGAATTTGAAAGCGTAGAAACAAAATGCTGCGGCTGAGAGCCTTTCGGCCGACCAGTGATAAAATTGTGAAGATACAACTCCATCCTACCCATCCATGGCTCGTCACCGCCGATTCGTCGGATCGAGTCTCTGTTTGGAATTGGGAGCACCGACAAGTCATCTATGAGCTAAAAGCCGGTGGTGTAGATGAGCGCCGTTTGGTTGGTGTCAAATTAGATAAGCTTGCAGAAGGGGAACCAGGTACCAATAATCTCGTTCAGTTGATTTAGTTGGTTATTAATTGGCTGATCGAGATGTTTAATTTAATTCTCTTTAATGCTAGCTACAGATTCGAAAGGGAAACCTACTGAAGCCATACGTGGAGGGAGGTAATTATCTCTACAGATTAATTAGCACTTCTTTATGATTCTATTAACTGAAAAGTGGTCTTCTTCTGGTGGCATTTGGCTGTCTAAGTGTTAAGCAGGTGAATTTTTATGATGACGATGTACGGTTTTGGCAACTTTGGCGGAATCGCGCCGCAGCAGCTGAGTCTCCAGCGGCTGTGAACAATGTTACTTCTGGTTTTACTGCTCCTGCTCCCTCAACTAAAGGGAGGCATTTTCTTGTAATCTGTTGTGAAAATAAAGCCATCTTTTTGGACTTGGTTACAATGCGTGGCCGTGATGTGCCTAAGCAGGAACTTGACAACAAGTCACTTCTCTGGCAAGTTCTCACTCAATTTTACGCTTTTCTTACATGTTTATGAATTATACTTCACCAGGTACGCTTATACGAAGGACTGGTTTCAGTTTTTATGATTTCAGTTTGCCTTATGTCAGGATGAGCTGCTGTTGTAACCCTTCTGTCTACTCTCCTGTTGATAATTCTTTTTGGACCAGTGGAATGAATTTGATGCGTTATGATTTTAGGCGTTTTTGTATTCATGTCAGTTTTAGAAATATGTTTCCAGCGTTTTGGATTTCTTATGGAATGTGAATGTCCATTAATTAAAATTTAACTGGTGAATTCCAAATACTAAAATCATAAATTGAAAGACTATGCCATTCTGAGTAATATGTGTTCAGATGTTCTAGTTTCTGCCCATGTGGATTTCTTACCTAATTTCAAGTATTTAAGTTTATCTAATGATTTGCAAAGTTTACAAACACATTGTGGAAGTGGGTACGTATTATTATGTTCATTTTTATATTCTGCAGTATGGAGTTCCTCTCTAGATCTTCTGCTGGTGATGTTCCCCTTGTTGCCTTTGGTGGATCAGATGGTGTTATTAGGGTTCTTTCAATGATAACATGGAAGGTTCGGGGTTCATCAATTTGTTGCTCTTTCATGTTAATTATGATCTAGACTTATGTTGTAATTTTTGTTTCTTAGCAGCTTGTACGTAGATACACTGGAGGGCATAAAGGATCAATATCTTGTTTGATGACTTTCATGGCTTCTTCCGGTGAGGTAGATCATTAGTTTTGTAAGTTTTAAGTGATTTTATTTGCATCATCTGTTCATTATTTCTATGGTCAAACTTGTAATATAGATTTGTATGTTCAATTAACATGCCTGAGTTTATCAGAATATATGCATAATGGTTGGCTATCTTTCATGATTTATGCTGCCGTTTCTTCAGATCCTAAGGTTATTCTGTCTTTCAAACTTGTAATGTAGATTTGTATGTTTAATTAACATGCCTGAGTTTATCAGAATATATGCATGATGGTTGGCTATCTTTCATGATTTATGCTGCCGTTTCTTCAGATCCTAAGGTTATTCTGTCTTCCTTTTTAGGAGAAATATTTTTCATTTGATAATGTATTTTAATGAATTATTTCTAGGATGCTATGATTAGTTTTGTGTTGCTGTAATCCTTTTTTTTTTGGTAAGTAAAATTTATAGAAAAAAAAGAAAACGGGCAAGCCTGATACGCCCTAAGCATAGCTAGAAACTCGCTTGCTACCAAAGCAAAGGCAACTCCAGAAAGAACCTAAAGCCATGCCTCTTGATAGCACATATTTTTAGAAAAAAAGTTTTTCGACCTTTTTTTTTTGGTAAGTAAAATTTATAGAAAAAAAAGAAAACGGGCAAGCCTGATACGCCCTAAGCATAGCTAGAAACTCGCTTGCTACCAAAGCAAAGGCGACCCCAGAAAGAACCTAAAGCCATGCCTCTTGATAGCACATATTTTTAGAAAAAAAGTTTTTCGATAATGATAGTTATTTCTACTTGAAAAGTTATAAACAGTGTGAAGTTCAGTCTACCTTATTTATTCTCTTTTTATATGTTTAACTCAATAGGGAATTGGCATCAATTGTAGTGGTAGTGACGGTAAGAATCAGGAATCAAAAGATGGTCGAAAGAAGTTCATAATCGCTTTTTACACCCATTTCATACCGAGATAGAATTCAAGAGGCCAGCCAAGACCACCACCTAAAGAGCAAGATCACCTTCGCCCACTATGTATAACTAAGAACAAAAATTCCTATCCCAAGACCAATAACACTTTACGAAATAAGTACAATAGAGAGATCCAATTCTTGTACAAGCACAAGAGAAGCCAAAGGAGACAATAATCTAAGTTGTATAAAGCACCATGCCTATTCAAAGATATTTTAGCCCACCACTCGAAAATCCCAGAAATCAACCTCTTCCACAGCCATAATTGCACCACATGAGGTTTACCATACAGCCAAACAAGGTAGTGAAGATTGGCCTTACACTGGAGAGCCACCAAAGCCATGTTACCAACCCAAGAAGGCCTTGCCGTGATGGAGAAGAATGCTGCTAAAGAGGCCACCGAGTACCCTTGCTGAAGCTCCTAAGAGTTGGGGCAAAAAGTACTTGTGTACATGCATATGGCGGCAAGCGTCATGCTGCTGGTACTGGTGCCCTCTTTCCAGGGCCATAACTTCAAGCACAGCAACCCAACTGTAAGGAGATCACACTGAATCTAAGGTGTGCATGTAGGGGTATAAAGTGGTCTTGATCCCGGTCCAAAGTCTCCAAGGCTTGATGATAAAAGCACAGCTCAAAGAGGCTAAAAAATAGCCTGTTCTGGGTTTACTGTTCACGGGAATAGTCCCCGTGAACAGTATGCAGGAATATGTGGGCTTAAAACACTGAAAACAAGGCCAGAAGTGCATCTGAATGCTAGTCTTGAGATTCCCGCAAGTGTAACTAATCACAAAGAAGCTGAAGCGAGTCTAGAATTAGAGAAAATACCAAGAACTTAACCACTTGGAGGTGGAAACCCAAGATCCAAGCCAAACTATGTTGCCAAGTATAAGAGCCCTCCTAAATCTAATAAGGCTACTATTTTTAGTATCAAGGAAGAAGCATCCACAAGTGTATCTTGACCCAAATGAAGAGGTTGAAGTCCGGAAATGCAAAGAATCCATTAGTATCACCAAATGGACGTGAAATCCAAGGGACCATGAAAGGTAAATATGCCAAGCTTTGTGATCATCCAAAAGTAAGTAGCATAGGTAAACCTGCCCTCCAAACAAATACCAGCCCAAGTTCCTTTTCCAGAGATAGAATAAGAAGTCTTTAGTAGGAGTATCTATGCTAGTGTGATAAGTACCATTTCCTTTATCAATACCCCAATGTGCCTACAAGAAGAACACTCCACATAGCAAACCAAGGTCGGCTTCCTGAGATTGACATGGCCAAAAAAGTAGCCCAAATTAGCTTCTCACCATACAAGTAACACACATACGCCATCCCAAGAAACCAATGGAGAGCATAGGATGAAATGAGCCAAGTCATAAGCATAATGTGAAGAAAGTAAAGGATCATCCTCCAAATGTAAGGAGCAAAGATCAAAATCCTTTTTCTCCGCCCTTTCACGAATTTTATCCGGAGATTGTGCCAAGATAATGAGCTTTTATTCCAATCCCAAATAGAGGAGTCAATCATCAAGTTTGTCAAAGCCACTTCACACATCATTAGATTGACTAGCACTATTTCCATGACAGTAAACCCAATGACCCCTATATGATGACCAAAACTCAAATAGGAGTAAGCAAACCTAGCAATAATACACCTGCAAAATAGAAAACATGTTAGATAAATCAAGTCCTTCCACTCAAGGGTGTCAATGACTGAAAAAGGAGATTTCCCTCTAACTTTCCTAATCCTTCCCAACCTATAAGTATGAACATTCTCAAGGCACAAGAAATTTCCCCTCCCCTTATGCCATCCTTCCATGCTAGTCCTTAGCTTCTAATTATTGGCAAGATTTTTATTCAAATTAGAGATAGGAAAGTTACTCAAATCAATTCCTTTATCCCTAATGATTCTTCTCACATTAGCACAAACCCTCTCCTTAGTTAAGGAGCGTCTCACAAAGATTATGTTATTTCTCTCTCGCTATATACTATAGACAATAGCACCTAAACTCATCTTTGTTATAGTGGTTCTAAGAGAATTCCCTTTCCATTCTATAGAAATCTCCTCAATATACTCTTCCCACCCTTGACCCATATAGCTTATGTTGCTCTGGTTGAGAATATTACACCAAATAAAATGACCATAGTCACATTGGAAGAAAAGATGGTCAATATTTTCATCATGCACATCACACAACACACAAGTAATGTTAGAATATAAACCATATCTTTGCAATTTTCACTTGTGCTCAAAGTGAGCCACAAAATAATGGCGTGCCTAGGAATGTATTTCTTGTGCCAAATGATGTGAGCCCAGTTAATTGAACCCTTTTTCTCTCTAAACTCATTCTAGGCCGAATTAATGGAAAACCTCCCGTTCCCTCCAAACAACTCTGTCACTCCCTCCCTCCAAATTGGCAAGAGAGACCCCCTTCACTTCAATCATTTTACGAGGATAAGCCTCAAGCCATTTCCAAACTCTATTCTCAATGATGTCCTTTACCTTCGCATTCTTTCTAATTCTTGAGTTATAGATAATTATATCCCCATCCTTCCTAATTAGGGGTCCAAACAGATGTCAGTTATCCCACCAGAGAAAAGTATCCTTGCCATTACCAATAATGTGGCCAATTCTGATGTGCATCTCCTCTCTCAACTTAAGGAGCTTCTTCCACCACCAAGGGCTATCTCCAACAACTTGAACATTCCAAATATTTCTATCTCTGACTCTGTTCTTTCTGACCCACTCCACCCAAATAGAGGAACAACCATTTTGAATCAAATTCCATTGATGATGTGTCATAGCAGCCTTGTTCCATTCTTTACTATTCTTTATTCCAAGCCGACCCTCATTATGCGGTTTACAAACCTCATCATAGGCAACCTTGGCCTTACCCAAATTGATTTTTGCCCCACTCCACAAGAAATTTCTAAGTTTTTGACGGCTTTTTTAGGGAGGAAGAAGTGCGTCATCCAAAACACCTGAAGATTGAACAAAATAACATTAACAAGAATTTGTTTGCTAGTATAAGAGAGGTGTTGTTGTAATCTTGTTAGAGCCTAATAAGCTTAAGCGTTTCAGTTGAACGGTAACTTTTCTCTGTATTAAAGTTAGATTGATAACATGATTGCGTGTGCAATACATTTATTAAATTATAATAAGTTGTATTGGTGGATTTGGTAGTTATCTATTGTTGTATTTGTTTTTAGCCCACATGATATTGCTTGTGAGGATTGTTAGAATTTTTAGTTATTATAAATAATTTTATAAGAAGTTTTTCAATCAGTTCAATGCACATGGAAAATTTTCACAGAGTTCCATTTGTTGGAGTTTCCATTCTTTTGTAACCTACATTCTTTCTGTTGTAATTTGAATGACTGTAGGCACTTCTTGTTTCGGGTGCTAGTGATGGTTTACTTGTACTCTGGAGTGCAGATCATGGTCAAGATTCACGAGAACTTGTTCCCAAGCTTAGCTTAAAGGTATCTATCTCCTTAATCTCTCCTTAGACACTTTGTGTATGTCCATCTAGTTAAATGGTTAATAACTAACCAAGTGTTGCACATGCAGTTACGTATTTTTATTTTATTCTCCTAAAACTCTGCTTGGACTCTACCATTATATTGGTGTCTGGCACGTATCATGTCTAATCTATTGACTTCTTTAAAAATGTGAACAAATTTGAAATCTGAATTGGATTATTATATTTGGTATTTCAAGATTTTGAACACATTTTCGGCATTAAATTTCTGAATGCTTTTGTCCTGGCTTTTATAACTTCTGATCTTTCTCAATCTTATGTTGCAGTAATCTTTGATTGTTATGCTTTAGATTTTACTTGGAAGGTCCTTTTCTATATTTTCCTGTACACAAGAGATGATTTTATTTTCTTATTCTTTCTTTCCCTTTTATTTATTTGAGCATCTGTCTAGAACTAGTGGCATTGATAAATGTTTCTGGTACTTTTTATACAATACCAATAGGCACATGATGGTGGGGTTGTGGCTGTTGAGCTTTCTAGAGTGATTGGAGGTGCTCCACAGCTTATTACTGTTGGTGCAGATAAGACATTAGCCATATGGGACACTATCTCTTTTAAGGTGCTGTACCAGCCTTGAGGATTGTCTCTTTCTTAAAAATTTAGTTCTTATTATTGGAATTCTATGTTGTCACTCTGGATGTTATTATAAATTTTGATGTTCTTGTCTTTCACAGGAACTGCGGCGAATTAAACCTGTCCCAAAACTTGCTTGTCACAGTGTGGCATCTTGGTGCCACCCCCGAGCTCCAAGCCTTAATATTCTAACTTGTGTCAAAGATTCCCATATATGGTAAGCCTATTCTTTCCCACTGGCTCAATTACAGAGTTTCTTTCAGTTGTTTGTTCATGAATCTTTCTGCTGTGATTAACTTGACAACTGTTGCATTTATCAAGAAAAAAGTTAAATAATGACAAATTAAGGCAGAATGCTGTTGCATTTATTTATTTATGAATGACCTTAAAACTATTTTTGCTTTTTGCAGGGCTATTGAACACCCAACTTATTCGGCCCTTACAAGGCCCTTGTGTGAACTTTCCTCATTAATACCTCCTCAAATAGTTGTGCCAAGCAAGAAACTTAGGGTATGATATTTTAATTTTCCTTTGAACTTTACGATCTCTGATGTTTTTTAATATAGGAAAGCCTCTTATCAGATTATTGGTAAGTTACAGGAGGAAAGTAATAATGTTTGACACTATCACTCGTTGTTACATATCTTCTAACATCAAGAGATAGGTGGATTTTCATAGGAAGGAAAATATCCTACTTGACATCACAATTTTTCACTAAATTTGGTTGTTTCTGTTAACTCTGTAAACTAAGTATACTTAATCCTTTTGCATTGGTACTTCTGTTGATTTTTAAATTGGCAGAAATATGAACCATCTGTTATGTGCTAAAGAAAGCAAAGTTTTCAGGTTGAACATGCATCAGACAGTTGGCAATTCATGCTTCTAGGATCTTTCACAACGAGTAATGTGTTTCTTTTCCTCAAAATCTTGAATATATCTTTTTTGACATTCCTGAGTTTCTTCTGCAGGTTTATTGTATGGTGGCACATCCTTTACAGCCTCATCTTGTTGCTACTGGAACAAATATTGGGGTTATAATCAGTGAGTTTGATCCTAGATCTCTTCCAGCAGTTGCTCCCTTGCCAACCCCATCTGGAAGTCGGGAGCATTCAGCTGTTTACATAGTTGAGAGGGAGTTGAAACTACTCAACTTTCAGTTATCCAGCATGGCAAATCCATCTCTTGGAAATAATGGCTCCTTATCTGAAATGGGTCAATTCAGAGGGGACACATCCGAACCATTACATGTTAAGCAGATCAAAAAGCACATTAGCACTCCTGTTCCACATGACTCATATTCAGTTCTTTCTATAAGCAGTTCGGGGAAGTAAGTGCTTTTGAATTTCGCTTTATCATTTTTTTTTCCGAGGTGTCAACTTTAAAAGCGTATGCTAGGGGATGATTTTTGACATGCACATACAGTTGATTGTTGAATTAATTTTATCAGTTTCACTATCTTCATGCAGTATGAAGTATGCAAGTCACTTTTTGTTCTTGTCTATATCAAACCAGAAGAGAGCTTCTATATTTGTGGAAGCATGTAACTACCACATAAGTTGTACTCTGATATGAGATGTTTTAACTGAGATATTTTTCTATATTCTACACTTACATTGTTTGGTTTTACAATTTCCTCATTTGAGATGGGTATTTGCTTCTTATAGCAAAAGTTGGTTATAGGTATCTAGGAATTCTGTGGCCGGATATTCCCTACTTCTCCATATACAAAGTTAGCGACTGGTCTATTGTTGATTCAGGCAGTGCAAGGCTTCTGGCTTGGGATACATGTCGTGACAGATTTGCTATATTGGAATCTGCTTTAGCTCCTAGAATTCCTGTGATTCCTAAAGGAGGGCCATCAAGAAAAGCAAAAGAAGCTGCAGCAGCTGCAGCCCAAGCAGCTGCTACCGCTGCTTCTTCAGCCACTGTTCAAGCTCGTATCTTGTTGGATGATGGGACGTCAAACATATTAATGAGGTCTATTGGTGGCTCCAGTGAACCAGTATTGATCTCTTTTTCACTGTATACCTTCTCTATGTTGATAGAAAATATTATGGGTATCTTCTAGTTCTGCTTTATAGGCAGACTATCCAAGCTTGTAGATCCGATGAACGTGTAGGAAGGATTAAGAAATATTTGGGCATTAAAAAAAGGTCTGAAATTATGATAATGATTATTGAGATGTGGAGATAAATAGTATTGGTGATTGTTAAGAATGGTGTAAGGCTTAGTTTGGAGTTGATAGGGAAGGACCTGCAACATCCTCATTGATGGGGCTATGCTCTGACTAATTGAGCTAAGTCCCAGGAAATTAAATGCTTATATTTCTTTTCTGATCTATAAAATTTCTTCTAGGTTATTGGATTGCATGGGGGAGCATTACTTGGTGTGGCTTATCGGACATCTCGGAGGATTAGTCCTACTGCTGCCACAGCCATTTCAACAATTCAGTCTATGCCCCTGTCAGGCTTTGAAAGTAGTGGTCTTTCTTCTTTCACAGCTTTTGATGATGGATTTTCTTCTCACAGATCTCCAGCTGAGGCAGCACCTCAGAACTTTCAGCTTTACAGGTGGGTTGGGATTTTCTTGTATAACTTGTTTGTCATTTAGGAGCTATTGCATATGAATGGTTTAAGTGTTGGGCTCCCTGCATTCTAAAAGGAACTCTCTTAGTTTGTTTTTGGTCATTTCTTTCCAAGGTCTTGAGACCATGATAATAGATAACTTAATAATTCTTATGTTTATCCTTGCATTGTTTTCTCTTTAAGCTTCATCCTTTTTCTTCCTCTCTAGTTCTCAGAAATATGAGAAAAATAAATAATATTGTTTTTATAATGTTTGAGAAAGTAAGGTTAATTTATCCCTAATCATTTGCTCTTTTCCTTAAGTTTTTTGTTCTTTGAAATGTGAGTAGTAGTCCTTCTTGGAGCATTTGAAATAATTTAGTTTGTCTAGTCCTCCACAAGGACCCTCAAGCAAAGTTCAAGCTTTTCAAGTGCCATCAGCCATATATTGTATATTTGATGAAGCATTTAGTTATCAATGCCATGATCCTATCTCTCCGATGGAGTGAACTTGTGAAAATCAGGGAGATTTTTGGGTATGTGGAAAAGGAAAATGAAAGCGGCAAGCACTTGCATTTACAGCTCTTTTCTGGAATATTATATTATTTTTGTGCGATGATTCTCCGTAGAAGTGGGAAAGAGATTATCCCCTCTATTGTCCTCTGTTAACATCATTTAGAAGTTGCCACATTAATCGTGACTCTTTACTGTTGTTCAAACTATACATGCATACATGTGCATGAAAAGAATCACACATGATAAACCAGCTATTTGGTGCTGTTCCTTTCAATACTTAGAAATTTTTAAGGAGAAGTATATTAGGGCTAAAACTAGCCATCTGACCTATATAACCAAAAAATACTTTTAACTGCATTTATTTTGGCTTTTGGACTGAGCACAGGCTTTAGATAGATATTTCTATGTAATGTTTAATTGAGGTTACAATATGCAGTTGGGAAACTTTTCAACCTGTGGGTGTCCTACTTCCTCAGCCAGAATGGACTGCATGGGACAAAACTGTCGAGTATTGTGCCTTTGCTTATCAGCAATATATAGTTATATCTTCTTTGCGTCCTCAATATAGATACCTAGGAGACGTTGCTATACCCTATGCTACTGGAGCTGTTTGGCATCGGAGACAGCTGTTTGTGGCTACACCAACTACCATCGAGTAAGATGTTGATACAAATCTTATGTTTATATTCAATGGTTCAAAACACTGTTATGTACTCTTAATGTATATCTGTGCTCCTAGTTTCTGCCTTTAAAGTTGTAGATGATCTTATGTTTTCCAACAGTGGCATTATTAGGGGAATTGAGAATTGGACTTCTAATTAGACCCTACATGTTTTATTTTTTATACTTTAGATGTGTTTTTGTGGACGCTGGAGTTGCACCAATTGATGTGGAGACGCGAAAGATGAAAGAAGAGATGAAAATGAAAGAGGCACAGGCAAGAGCTGTTGCTGAGCATGGAGAGTTGGCTCTAATCAATGTGGAAGGTCTCCAAAACACTGAAAGTGAAAGAATAATGTTGAGACCCCCAATGCTACAGGTTGATAATTATAATTTGTACTGGGTTGATGGTAACTAGATATTTAAATTTGCAATTTTGATGCTAAAATATTTGCCACCTTGTTTGAGCTATGAATTTTGCTTTTTCGTTTGCTGTTTGTAGTAAAAGGTTCACAAAACTGAAAACAAATAGGAAGGTAAACTTAATATGAAATTTAGAAAACTCTAGTATTTATTTGTTTAAACATCAATTAAAATTCATTTACAGTCTTAATTTTGGCTGTAATTTTTCTATTTACAAAAATTTGAATACTTCTGTTCATAATTATATGAGCCATGTTAAGCTGGTGAGATCTTTGATAAATTATGTGAATCTAGTTCAAGTTTTATCAGCTTACTAGACTTTTGGTTTCAGCTTCTTTTATTTTGATCAAGTTTCAGTAAGCCTAAGTGTTTAGTGAGAACGAAAGTCAAATCAGTATGTTTTGAAAGATCCTTCAGATTTGTTCTAAATGCTTCATTTAAAATTCTCAATAGCCTGCAGTTGGCTGACTGAGTTTGGGCCTAAAATTTCTCAAGTAATTCACTTGCATGCAGCGAATGTGTGAAATGTCATCAAAGAAATTTTCTCCTTTATCTCTGCATTTATGAATATTTTTTCATCCAGGTGGTCCGGTTAGCTTCTTTTCAGCATGCTCCTTCTGTGCCACCTTTCTTAACATTAGCAAAACAAAATAAAGCTGATGGGGATGATTCAATGATGCCAAATATAGAAGAAAGAAAGGTTAATGAAGTTGCTGTTGGTGGTGGGGGGGTGGCAGTAGCAGTCACTCGCTTTCCGTCAGAACAGAAGCGACCTATCGGACCTCTAATTGTGGTTGGTGTCAGAGATGGAGTTCTTTGGTTTATTGACCGGTATGGAGCCCTTTGCACAGTCCAATCTCTAATTGACGAATTCATATGGTTTCATATTAAATTAATATTAAAAAATGAGGTTGCACTTACTCTTTTATTTCATAATTTGGTATCAACTTCTGTTTTCAAGGATTTAATATAATTACCTGCTCTAATAATAATTATTGTCCTAGTTATAGAGTAGTTTGAATTTAGCAATAATTCTGTACATTAATGATTTTTTTTGTCTATCTTATATTTTTGCCTGCTTGACAACTTCCATCATGGAATTTTAAGTGAGATAAATAATAGTGACAGAAGGGAGAGTTAGGATCCTTTTCAAATACCTTCAAATATATTTGGTATTGTCTTCCACCCCATACAAATGTGTTAATCAATGGCCATGGTTGATTTTAGTAATGGACAACTATGATTTTTTATGACTTCTAAATAAATTTTATTTGTTAGGTACATCTGTGCACATGCCATATCTCTAAGCCATCCTGGAATTCGTTGCCGGTGTCTTGCTGCTTATGGAGATGCAGTTAGTGCAGTGAAATGGTACTTTATTGGTTTCTTTGTTCAGTGATAGATGGTGATATAATTATGTTTAATTTATAGTATTTCTAATGCAGGGCAAGTAGACTTGGCAGAGAACATCACGATGATTTAGCACAGTTCATGATGGGCATGGGCTATGCTACTGAAGCACTTCATTTGCCTGGAATATCCAAAAGGTATACATAGTTAATTAGACATTATATATTATTTAAGGGTTCCTATGTCTGGTATTATCAATATCTGTCAACTGTTTGATTTATGAACTGATGTTTTATCCGTCTCAGCCTGAAATCTTCCATATCAAAGATTGATGTTCCCTTAAATGAATTACATAGTCAGTTAACATGTCAAGCTCACTATGCATGTACTAGACATATATTCACCTGCTTAATTAATTTAAAAAAGTGTTAATCTTTCCCAAAGAGGTATGTCTAAACTTGATTGCTACTAGAGCATTTGGCTAGTCTCGTCTTGTGATCCAGTTTTCATTCTTTTATAGGTTGGAGTTTGATCTTGCCATGCAGAGCAATGATTTGAAAAGAGCTCTTCAGTGCCTTCTTACAATGAGTAACAGTAGGGACATCGGACAAGACCAAGCCGATTTAAATGATATTCTCAATTTAACAGCTAAGAAGGAAAATATTGTAGAAGCTGTTCAAGGAATACAGAAATTTGCTAAGGAGTTTCTGGACCTTATTGATGCTGCCGATGCTACTGCACAAGCTAAAATTGGTCGTGAAGGTCTAAAGCGATTGGCTGCTGCAGGTTCAGTGAAAGGAGCGTTACAGAGTCATGAGTTAAGAGGACTTGCATTACGACTTGCTAATCATGGAGAGTTGACAAGACTGAGTGTATGTATCATATTATTCAAGTATCTCATCATACTGATTCTAATTTGATGCATTCTATAGTGTTCTATTGATAATCTACTGCAGAATTTGGTGAACAATTTGATCTCGGTCGGCTTTGGACGTGAAGCAGCATTTTCAGCTGCAGTTCTGGGAGACAATGCCTTAATGGAGAAGGCATGGCATGATACTGGGATGCTTGCTGAGGCAGTGCTTCATGCTCATGTATAATTTGTTTATGTGCACTGTTTAATTTTAATCAATGAATTTGATACTTGGATATAACCAGCCTCATGTCTTCAGGCTCATGGGCGACTGACTATGAAGAACTTGGTTGAGGCTTGGAATAAAATGTTGCAGAATGAAGTTGAACACACTCCAGCAAGAAAAACTGATTCTGCAGCTGCATTTCTGGCATCTCTTGAGGAACCCAAGCTTACAAGTTTGGCAGATACAGGGAAGAAACCTGCAATTGAAATTCTTCCTCCAGGAATGCCATCCCTTCCTGCTGCAATTGCAATCCAGAAAAAGCCTGTTCCTGCTTCACAGACTTCCCAGAAGCAACCAGGCAAACCAATGGCATTAGAAGCACCTCCCAGTACTACAGCAGTAAGTGGTCCACCTCAAGAAGAAGCTAATGGAATCACTATAGATGATAAAGCTGCGATTCCATCCCCGAATGTGGAAGCTGCAGGAGAAAATGCTGCAGCTCCAGCAATCTCTACAACTGATGCAACAGCTCTTGGTGTATCATCCCAGGCACCAGACTCCCAGGAAAAGTCACCAGTACTGGATTCTCTGGAAAAATCACCGACACTAGATTCCCAAGGAACACTGCTGGCACCAGATTGTCTGGAAAATTCAGTGACAGCAGTTTCCGTGGAAAAACTGCAGGTACCAGAAGTGCTGGCAACAAATGAGCCAGCTACAATGCCACGTCTTTGATTAGCAAGTCTAAGCAAACTGTTAAAACTAGCACATAGTATAAACTCAAATTCTTTCAATCATAGGGATCTCAAAGTTCAAATAGAGTAGGTGTAAGATTGAGAGGAAACAGAAGCAGAATTATTACCAATTTCTACCGAAGCCTATATTTTTTGTGGTCAGAAGTTTTCTGTGTATATTATGTTAAAGGAAATAATTATGGTTTACTGTTGTTTTCAGTTTGTCTTTTCAATGTGTACGTGCATTTTGTGGACTTCTCTCATTCTGATGGCATTTATATAGTATGAAAGAAAAAGAGATCATAAGAAATTGATTGAGCAAATTATTGTATCCAAAATCGTGCTTGCATCCTATCGAGAACAAATTATTTGAGCCATTTGCTGTAATGATCAGGTAAGTACCCGAGGCATAATAGAAGTATTCCCATCCACCAAAATCCAGAATATAATTCTAAAATTGCATCCCATGATGTTTATGTCTAAATGCATTTTATTAGGTTGAAATCTAGTGACTTGTTTGGAAACAGTGATGATACTATTGGTTCGAGTATACAGTATGTGTAGTTTGTTTGTTGGTCTAAATATAATAATGTCATTAATGTTATGAAATTAACTCGAAATATTAGAATCATGAATAAACAAAGATGCAAACATATGTCAGGTTAAATTTTGAATAACTTAGTTGACCATGGTTGTGTGACTACTTAAAAAGAAACTAATAAGATATAGTTAAACTTTGAGTCAAATGAGTTGTAAAGTAGAGATCTATGAAATGCTTGAGCAAGATAATAAAATCAATTGTTAAGCAATTAATTCGTGACAACTAAATAATAAGTAAATCGGTCATATTTAACCATCATAGTAAATTGATATTAAGAAATTAACTTGAATAAGTTTAGCTCTGGATTAATTGTTTTAGAGGTTCTTCTAGAAATCGTTTCTTTAAAAGGAGGAAGACACCACACATTATATTCTGCCCTCAATTTCGTGCGGTTTAAAAAAAAAAATTCACCCCGATGGGACGATTGAGCGCGAGGTTATGACCTTCCAAATATTTTTTCCGTATGGGACATCTCTGGAATTCAATTATGCCCTAGGGTGTCCTATAAAATTTTCACTTACTATAAATATACGAAAAAGTTTGGTTTTTCGTTCTGGAAACAATTTGTAGCCACCACAGGTTGATTTCCTTCTGCCTGATTCTTTCTTCAGTTCTCCGGCCAACATTACGTTACATCAGGGCTTCCAATCTTCGGTACGTAAGACTCATATGTCTTTTGATTAATCTGATTATTTCTTATATTATTATCTATTCTGCTACTGATCCTCCTATTTGTCAGTGCATGTTTCTTTATCTGGACTGATGCTTGTAACCTGTCAAAAAATTATTTGTTGTAATTTCTTCACCTGAATCACATAGGGCTGCTAATCATACAAGCATCCAATGTTTAAAAACTTCTGTTCTGATATTTATTTGCAATGTATGATGTCTGAACCTGTGTGCACTTGTATTGTAAGCTGAGGGTACCTTGAATGTTTGTTGCACTTAATGTTACAAATATGTATTCTGCTTTTTTTTGGCACTTGAAATCGTTATAAATGGTTTCCCAACAGAGTTATTCCTTTTTTTCACTGGTCAAAAATTTAATTTAAAGTTGTTATCTTCTAATTTTTGGAAACTACTTTATTAACTAAATACCATGACATATTTTACTAATGTGCTCTGGACATTGGTTGATTACTTGTAATCGAAATAATGGTATGGTAATAATAACTCTATATTCTATATCTTTTTCTGTGTTCTGATATCTGTCTAAAACACCATGAAAATTATTCTACAATTTCTGTCAGCCTGTAAGTGATAATAATTTCTGCTCTATTCAAAACCTTCAACTGTGTCATGCTTGCATGTTACCCTCTTCCTTTTCCTTTATAATATCAAATGGATTATTGGCTTCTTAGATCAGAATGTGTGTGTGTTCTTAAGTTATTTCCGTGTGTTTGTTTGTTACACATATTTTTCAAATTCAACATATAATAAAGAATCCAATAATATGACTTCTGCTTGATGCTTATATTAAATCCATATCTTATTGCATCTTTGTTGACATTTATTCTTCTGTCTATAATTGCGAGATGTTTTGAAAATTAATTAATTTCTTTATTGTCTTTAATAATACTATGGGCATAATTCATTTTGGGATAGACAGCAGTTGTCATGTTACTGTCAACTGCAATGTCCTTCAATTAGATCAGACATCAGAGAAGAAAAAATAAAAAGTTCACATAAAATGGTAACTTGAATGTTTATTGGACTATCATGTTAAAAAAAAATGTATTCTGCAAATTATTTGTACTTCAAGTTGTTTTTAATGGGCTTGCAACCAAGTCATTCATTATTTTCACTTGTCATAATTTCAATTTAGACTTGTTTTCATATTTGTTCAAATGGCTGGTTGATGTTCATTGTTTCTGAACAAATTTTTTGCTGCTCTTTCTTCACCTGAATTACATAAGCCTGGTAATTATTCCGGCATTTAAAAACTGTACCATAAATTTGTAGCTTTCTCCTACCATGCTGTTTAATAATTTTTATTCGCTATGCCCATGTTAACTTAAGCAATTTATTTAACCAATAATTATTTCAACTACATTGTCCAAATTAACTGGGCTATTTATAATGTTTGAATTTTGAGAAGTAATTTCTTGTTATATTTGATTGCATCTTATAATGTTTGAATCTATTAGTACTTGTAATTTATTTGGAAGGTATTTTATATGCATAGGGCACTTACATGTTGCAAATACTTTAGGAAGCTAATTTGAACTTGTAATCCTTTTCAATGGTTTTTGAACCAAATTATTACTTATTCTCAACTGTTTTTCTATGAATTTTACATAATTACTTCGTTAATTAAATGATAGGTACATTGATTGATTCAAGAAATCTAGAGATATTCTTTCCACAAAATGCAACAAAAGATGTGACTTATTGATATTAACAACATAATAACAACATATAGTTATTACGAATTTAAATTAGGAATGATCTTCATACCAAGATAAAATAATCTTGTTTGCTTAATTTTTAGTCACGAGAGTGGAGTCAGAAATTGTTAGGGTTAAGGTTTCCTTTAATTTGTCTTTAATTAAGACACTTCATTGCATTGATACATGGTTGGTGAGTGAGGTTGGTTATATAGCCTTGAAAAGGTTGATTATTTGTTCATATCCCAAATAATTTCAATTTCAGATCGACCCTACTTCCAACAAACAGTTTCTGAGTTGATTGTTTTGCAGCGGTGGCTGAGTCTGAGAATCGTAAGTAGCAGAGCGAGGTTTCATCATATCCCATTGAACAAAAAGAAATGTTTCCAAAATTGTTGATGAGGCAACTACAAATTCTGAGAAGCAGACCCATTCTGAATCTCAGATATTTCTCTGATACTTCTTTAACAACGCCCCCCCAATCCACAATTATTGCCAATAAACTTGACAACCACTCACCTCCCTCCTCTTTAAATCATCTCGAACTTGCTAAATTCTCTGCCATTGCCGACAAATGGTTCGTTTTTCAAGTTTTTTCTTTTATTTTATTTTTTTCAATTTCTGCAGTTTTTGAATTACCTTGGTGTGTTATTATGTTATGATTAGGTGGGATTTTCAAGGACCCTTTAAACCGTTGCATGCTATGAATCCTACCAGACTGGCTTTTATCCGCTCCACTCTTTGTCGACATTTCAGGTGCTTTATTGTTTTCATATTTTTTGGGTGTTTTTACATTTTATTGCCTAGTTTTTTTAGTGTTCTGAATAGTCTCTATCATTTTTTAAAAAAAGACTGTTTATTATGTTACTTATGGGCTTAAATTACTAGCTTCAAGATGGTTTTGTAAAATTTTAATGTTGAATATCTTTTCTCATTGTTGCTTTTACCTTTTTGTTTGAAATTTAATATGTTATTCAAAAATGGAGTATTATGATGTGAAAAAGATATTTTATGTTTTAGGAACATAGTTAGTTTGCTTAATTCATATTGATACTTTTTTTTTATTCACTTGGATTAGGGAGGGGGGTTAGGAGTAAATTTATACCATTGGCATTAATTTTTTGAGTTGTCCATAACTTCTCATTGAACTGTTCAACCTATCTCATATAGATCTTTTATAACCATTTAGTTGGATTTTAGCTTTTGTGGACAGCTTTGTTCTAACATGTGTAAATTTTTTTTATTCAATGACTTTGTCATAGTTTTTCCTTGAAAACAGGTTTATGAGTTGGAATCTGAATGGAATTCAGTGCATTAGGAATTCATCCTATTTCCCTCATGAGTTGTTATAATATATTGTTCCTTATTTGTAGCTTGCAATTGATATTATTTTTTTTTATAGGCCTTTGCGATTTTGGTATCCATTAGGCCACAAGGAATGATCAAATAATTAAGGATTGACAATTTTGGTGTGTGGTCTTAGTACTTAGTAAGGGCTAGGGCCTTTGTTTGATACCCTTAATTTTGTATTGCTTAATTTTGTTAGATTTAGCTGACATTTTTATTCTTGTTGGTCTTTGGATTGTTATTTTTAATTTTATTTTTTTGTTTGTCTCAGAATAGATCCTTTTTCCGCTAGACCTTTTGAAGGACTAAGTATTGTTGATGTTGGTTGTGGAGGTGGAATTCTTTCAGAGGTATACAATGTTTCTACTTTCTTGTTCTGAGCAAAGCTCTAAAATCTCATTAATCTATACTGCAGCTTTTCTTCTTCTATAAAGGTTTTCATATTTAGAATTAGCTTGTATAAAAGGAAGAATTCTCATGTGATTATATGTGCTAGTATTGTAGAATATCTTTCTTGCATACATTTGAGCTTTTTGAATAGTTAAGCATGATGCGATTTTGCAATTGTATGGGAGAATTCTAGTTAACTTCAATCTTGGAGCAACTTGGATATCATGAGACTTCACCATTGCTTTTAAGAGAACTATTCGGGCAAGTAAAATTTTTAATTAGAACTGGCATTGTGGGTGACCACTAGCTTTAATGTCACTTGTGATGGCATAACTGATCAGGGATGAGTCTTGCCTAAAACAAAGAAGAGGAGGATTATGGGATAAAAGTTTGTTGCCTGTAATCCATAGGCCAAAGGGCCATCAATGGCCACTGCAGTAACACCGACCCCGGAAAGACTGTCTATAGATATTTTGCTTTGTTAAATTGGTGATTGTGTTCTATGAAGAGATTTTCAACCCTTCCATTGGTAGGTATCTTGGCATGGGTCATTTTATATGACGAGTTATATTACTGGCGATATCAGCTGGAAAATGAATGATAACTGGATGATAACATCATATCACAATGAATATAGAGATACAAGTATATTCTTAATCAATGTCATTATGTTTTACTTTCTGGCAATATCAGCTGGCAACTGAATGATAACTGGATGATAACATCATATCACAATGAACGTATAGATATAAGTATGTTTTTAATCGCTGTCTTTATGCTTTACTTTCTTTGGTATTTGATGGTCATTGTATCGTAAATCGGTTTTTGGTAAGAGTGACCTTTTTCTTCAGCCTCTGGCACGAATGGGAGCTACTGTAACTGGCATTGATGCTGCGGAGAAAAATATCAAGATTGCCCGTGTTCATGCTGTATGGCATTTCTTATTTACACCTTGCTAAATTACTGCCATCAAACTTTATATTGATTACTTAAAACTTTTGGAAACAAATTGTTGCTGCTGTAAATAATTTTCAAATTTCATTTTTGTAATTATCATTATTGAAGTTTTGTCCCTACCAAAAAAAAAAAAAAAAAAAAAAAAACTGTTGAATTGCTGCTTCTGATTGGATTAAAATGCATAATGTTTCAGTAGCATTATCATATAAACCCGCAGAGTTAATATTCATGCAGATTGTGCTTTAGATAATAATTAGGATATTTACTGCACAGGATCTGGATCCAGAGACTTCAACAATTGAATACTGCTGCACAACAGCTGGTATTTTGCTTATCAACTTTTACATGTTTCTTACTGGAGGGTGAAAGCCTTGGTGTTTAAAACTTAGTGTAAGGATGCCCCTTAATTTTGTGTATTTGCTTCCTCTGATATTTTGATCCGGTATAGTTTTTATGAGTAGTAAATACCATTACAACTGGAAAAAGACTAGCCTTTTTCTTGGCACATTTAGGCTTGAGTCCATTGCTTTGGGGAAATTATACCAAAATGGCAAGTTATATGTCATGTTTTAGAGATGCTTCAAACCCATCAAAAGTACCCGAGTCAATGGTCCACCAAGTACTAAATATAGTCAAACCGTTCATCATGAAATCTATTCAGAAGCGCAATTGAGTATGATATTGGTGCATATTTTTCTGCTAGAGTTGAAATGCTGTTATACATCTTTAATGACAGGGACACTTCTTAAACTACGAGTTGATTGAATCTAATATTTGACATTAAACTAGGTTACAAGGTCATTATTATTTATACTTTCTTCATTTCCTATATTTTATGGGCTGCTTGTTCAATTTTATATTTAAAATATGTACACAATCTAATGGACAGAAGAGCTTGTCGAGGAACAGAGGAAGTTTGATGCTGTGATTGCTTTAGAGGTGCTCTCTCTTTCTAACTCTCTCTCTGCATAATTGTTTTCTGGAATTTCCGCACATGCACTCTGTGAATCATATTTGACATTAAACTAGGTTACAAGGTCATTATTGTTGTTTATCATTTTTGATTGATGGTGTAAAATGGTACAGAGTGATATAAAACTAATTTTATACATAATTGCACAAGTAGTGATATTATTTACTTGTTAAATTTATAAAAGATTATTTATTCAAATATATAAATATTATCATAGCAGTAACTCCGCTAAAAGTTTAAAGAGAAAAAGGATTTGTTGGTAAAGCTCTTTGATCAATGGATTTTATTGCACATCTGATGACATTGCCTGGTTTGTGTAAGATTAGAAACTAATCTTAGCATTTAAATTGCAAATAAAACATTGATAATAATTTACCTAATTATTTTTTTATATGTTTTTAATTATTTGTCATCTTATCTTGAAATATATATGTTTTTGTATTATTTATTAAGGATGAAAACAAAATTTCATAATTTAACTAGGAATGTAATGGGGTTTCTTGCCCTTTAATAATGTCCATTCCTTATAAATCAATAAAATGAGGTTACTGATTTAAAGGGAAAAATTCTTTGTTCTTTTCCTAATTGGAACATAAAATTCTCATTTAAATGCTTTAACTAGATATATTTAAAAATATTTAATTTATTAGGTAAGAAGCATTTTGTTGTTTAAAAAATATAATTTTAAGGAAATATAATAAAAATAAAAATTGACCTTTACTAATTCAGCTCTGGAAACCACCCTAGAAATCATATATCCTTCAATGAAACCAGCATGTGAAGGATGAATTATGCTAATCTATTTATTCAGCTGATTGTCTCTAAGGAAGTATTTAATTCCTCAATTGACAATAAAGCAGTACAAGGGTGGGTATGAAATTAACACTGCTTCTGGATGTGTAAAGCCCCTCTATGGTCGGGTACCTTTCAAGTGTCTCACATTGAGAATTTGGAGAATTTTATGCTTGGGAAAGGGGTTTTTAAAGTCTCTAAAAAAATTTCTGAAATGAACTTTTAAATTCAAGAACAATAACAATTGCTAAAAAGAAAGTTTTTTAACCCGAAATTTATTCCAATGTTTTTGAAATAGATGTTATTCCTCAATATGTGGCCATAAACATACCGAGAGTAGATTGTATGATCCAAATCCATATAATCACAAAAAAAAAAGTATGACAAAATCTTTGAACAATCGTTGATCATAAAAAAAGTGCATGTGGTGTGTTCTTAACTTCTTTGGATTGTTGAGTGAGCTCACTCTACAATACAGATTGAGGAAAGGCATCTATTTTAGAAAGTGTGGAAATAGTTTAGGTTAAGAAACTTTTTCTAGCAATTGTTATTATTCTTGCATTTAAAGTTTATTTCAGAATTTTTTCAGAGAGAGACTTCAACAATTCATTTCCCAGGCGTGAAGTCTCTAAGTTTTCATTGTGGGACACTTGGAGGGTACCTGGTTGAGGAGAGATTTTACATTTTTGGTATTAAAACCAGGTGTTGGGAAAATAGATACATGAGTTTGATGAAGACGATTTCAAAAGCACCAATTTACTCCCTACAGTTAATTTTGTTTATCAAATTAAAAACGATTAAACAATGAAATTACTTACTGTTGCTATGGGGACGTGGGTGTTACAGTATGATATTTGATAAATTTCGCAAGGCTTTGGTCATTATATCCTTTTTTATGCCTCTTAAACCGTTGAAGATAAAATATCATCAGCGGTTAAAATCTTGCTTATGTGAAACTGAAACACATTAACCTTTAGCTGACCTGGTTCATCAATATAATTGCTTTGCTTCAGTAATGATCTAAGAAACAAGCAACAAGATATTTGTCATCTTGAGAATTTAGGGGATTCTTAATTTGCTTTTGTTCATTTCTGTCAAGTTTTTTGGAACTGTTTATGATTCAAAAGTATTTGTTTATATGCTGATCATTTTTACCGAAGGTAATTGAGCATGTGGCAGACCCTGCTGAATTCTGCAAGTCTTTGGCATCATTAACTGCCCCAAATGGAGCTACTCTGATTTCAACAATTAACCGTTCTATGAGAGCATATGCAGCTGCCATTATTGCAGCAGAATATATCCTCAATTGGGTATTACTCTCTTATGCATTAGGTCATAAGTATCTTTGGTTGTTATCAAGTGTGCATGTTGTCGTCTATCTCAAAGCTAAATTATGCTTAATCAGAGTTGCTTTTGTTTTCTTTTATTTTATTTTTGAGTTTCCATCTAGAAATGGATCACATCTAATGTTGGCATTTTAATAACACTGTGATTCTTATGGGTCTGTCAAAGTTAGCTAATTGTAGGTATACATGTTGATTTTGACAGCTTCCTAGAGGGACACATCAATGGTCGAGTTTTCTTACACCTAATGAGCTAGTACTAATGCTAGAACGAGTGTCAATCGATGTAAGTCCAATGGATACTGTCTTGACTATGCAATGTGTGTCCAGATTGGATATGTCTTGATGCTTGAGTTTGGATTAATACAGGTGAAAGAGATGGCAGGATTTGAGTACAACCCCCAAACAGGAAAATGGTTTTTATCTGATGATATTAGTGTAAACTTCATTGCTTTTGGTACCAAATTCCCTCAATAAAAATTGTTCTGGGATAAGACTTTATGTACAAACCCAACGCATAAATTTCCAAATCAGTATTGTCAAGAATTGTTACGTTGGTTTCTTATGGCTTATTCAAGTAGAGTTTATTAAAGAACTTTAAAAAATGTACTTTTTGTGAATTTTGCTGATTTTCTGTTAGGAAAATATAAAAGAGCTTTGTAGTATTATGACTTTAATATACAAGAAGAGATCGTCATATATATTAAATGAAATCAAGATATATTTTCGCAAATATTTAATATTTTAAGTAGGCTAAAAGAGAACACCTGGCTTACTAGGAATTTTCAAATTTAATCAAACAACCCGAAAAAATCGCAAAAGCATTCGCGATTTTATTTAAACATTTCTTATCAATAGATGTATCCAAACAAACCGATTGTAATTATATTCACATAATACAGCACATTATTTGTTAAGAGAATTTTAGATAAACTAGATAGATACGTAAATTTGCAAATTTGATACTAAAGTACTTGCCACCTTTTATGAGCCATGAGTTTTGCTTTTTAGTTTGCTGTTTGTAATAAAAAGTTCGCAAAATTGAAAACAATTAGAAAGGTAAACTTAATGTGAAATTTAGAAAACCCTAGTATTTATTTGTTTAAACATCAATTAAAATTCAGTTACAGCCTTGATTTTGGCTGTATAATTTTTCTATTTACAAATATTTTAATACTTGTTTATAATTTATATGAGCCATTTGTAGTTGGTGAGATCATTGATAAATAATGTGAATCTAGTTCAAGTTTTATCAGTATCCTAGACTTTTGGTCTCAGCTTCTTTTATTTTGGTCAAGTTTCAGTGAGCCCAAGTGTTAACTTACGGTGAGCCCAAGTGTATAGGGAGAGCGAGAGTCAAATCAATAGGTTATTTTCAGCATGCTCTTTCTGTGCCACTTTCTTAACGTTACCAAAACAAAATGGAGCTGATGGGGATGATGCTGGTAAGTTTAGAGGCATTTTTAGTACTAATGAAAAAGAAAACCTTGTTGATAAGAGTTCCCCCCTCTTTAATTTCATTGATCATCTTGTTTACATAAGAAATGAAAAATACAATAAGTATGGAGGGTTAATATTTACTCCAACAACTACTGAAATACTTTTGCAAAAACATATTTCTAGTTTTAAAGATAAACCATACTTTTAACTATCACTCTTTAAAAGCTAGAAAATTAAATTCAGTGTAAAAGATTGATCAAAAGTATTTGAAAAAATAATCACATTCCATTGAAACTCCTCCTTGAGAATTTTCTTCAAGACTTCCAGCATTGCCCTTAATTCTTAAACCTTGATTTTTTAAGTCCATTAGTCAATATATCAACTACTTGCACTCCAAACATGTAATGTTCAAGTTAAATCTCCATATTCTACCCAACTTGCTTCAATGCATGAATTTTTACCATAATATGCTTAGACTTGCCATGAAACAAAAGATTTTTGGCCACACAAATCGCTAACTTATTGTCCACCTTGATCATAGTAGCTTCAGTGGGTCCCAGTTGCAAATAATTGAGCATTTTTCTAAGCTAAATAGCATGGTTTACAACACCTGCTACTGTAAAATACTCTGCCTCAATAAATGATTGTGCCACCACTTCTTGTTTATTGGAATTCCATGAAAATGCACTTGACCCCAAGTAAAACACAAAGCCAAATGTGCTTTAACAACGTTTTTAATCATCGCTGAACTTTGAATCGACGTTTGATCATACGCTGGAACGACATATGTCGATATCTCTTTTATTGACATTTTCATCAAACGTCGATATATGTTAAGGAAAACATTGCTAAAGGACAGATATATAGCAGTGGCTCTCTAAGGCATTTATGGTTTACGATTGAGGGATTAGATTTTAGAGTTTGGGGTTTAGGGTTGAGGGATGAGGGATTAGGGATTAGTGGTTTTTAGGGTTCAGGGTTCAGGGTTGAGGGTTTAGGGGTTAGGGTTTAGGGTTTAGGGTTGAGGGTTTAGGGTTTAGGGTTGAGGGTTTAGGGTTAAGGGTTTAGGGTTGAGGGTTTAGGGTTGAGGGTTGAGGGTTTAGGGTTTAGGGCTTAGGGTTTAGGGTTTAGGGTTGAGGGTTTAGGGTTTGGGGTTTGGGGTTTGGGGTTTAGGGTTGAGGGTTGAGGGTTTAGGGTTTGGGGTTTGGGGTTTAGGGTTTGGGGTTTAGGATTGAGGGTTGAGGGTTTAGGGTTTAGGGTTTAGAGTTTAGGGTTTAGGGTTTCGGGTTTAGGGTTTAGGGTTTAGGGTTTAGGGTTTAGGGTTTAGGGTTTAGGGTTTAGGGTTTAGGGTTTAGGGTTTAGGGTTTAGGGTTTAGGGTTTAGGGTTTAGGGTTTAGGGTTAGGGTTTAGGGTTTAGGGTTTAGGGTTTAGGGTTTAGGGTTTAGGGTTTAGGGTTTTGGGTTTAGGGTTTAGGGTTTAGGGTTTAGGGTTTAGGGTTTAGGGTTTAGGGTTTAGGGTTTAGGGTTTAGGGTTTAGGGTTTAGGGTTTAGGGTTTAGGGTTTAGGGTTTAGGATTTAGGGTTTAGGGTTTAGGGTTTAGGGTTTAGGGTTTAGGGTTTAGGGTTTAGGGTTTAGGGTTTAGGGTTTAGGGTTTGGGTTTAGGGTTTAGGGTTTAGGGTTTAGGGTTTAGGGTTTAGGGTTTAGGGTTTAGGGTTTAGGGTTTAGGGTTTAGGGTTTAGGGTTTAGGGTTTAGAGTTTAGGGTTTAGGGTTTAGGGTTTAGAGTTTAGGGTTTAGGGTTTAGGGTTTAGGGTTTAGGGTTTAGGGTTTAGGGTTTAGGGTTTAGGGTTTAGGGTTTTAGGGTTTTAGGGTTTTAGGGTTTAGGGTTTAGGGTTTAGGGTTTAGGGTTTAGGGTTTAGGGTTTAGGGTTTAGGGTTTAGGGTTTAGGGTTTTAGGGGTTAGGGTTTAGGGTTTTAGGGGTTAGGGTTTAGGGTTTAGGGTTTAGGGTTTAGGGTTTAGGGTTTAGGGTTTAGGGTTTAGGGTTTAGGGTTTAGGGTTTAGGGTTTAGGG
>JAJEJH010000081.1:0-70498 GCA_026122585.1 Anacardium occidentale
CTGTCTGGGTGTGCTGAATACACCGTACTGTGTACCTCTGACAAAATCCTCTGTCTCAACTCTGAACTCTGTGGCACACATACTCTGCCTCGGAATCTCAAGATCCCATCTCTGATCTCAAAATCTAGCACTGCTCTCTCTGACATCCTCTGAAGCATACTCTGAGTCCACTCATCTGACATCTGACACTCTCTGATCTCATCATATAGAGAAGATCTGATCTGCAGTCTGGAGAATCCTGCAGTAACAATCTCAATCTGCTCTCTGGCAATCTCATACTGCAACTCTCTCTGAACTGAAAGACTGGATAAGGCTACTCGCCTGCTCAAAGCATCTGCCACTACATTGGCTCTCCCTGGATGATATCTGATGTCAACATCATAGTCCTTTACCAGCTCTAACCATCTCTTCTGTCTCATATTAAGCTCTCTCTGGGTGAAGAAATACTTCAGACTCTTATGGTCTGAGTATATGCTGCACTTAACTCCATATAAGTAATGTCTCCAAATCTTCAAAGCAAACACGACTGCTGCCAACTCTAGATCATGGGTAGGGTACCTCATCTCATGATCTCTCAACTGTCTGGAGGCATAGGTAATAACCCTACCACTCTGCATCAACACTGCCCTAATCCCCTGATGGGACGCATCTGTGTAAATATCAAACTCTACTCCCTCCTGAGGTAGTGCCAAAACTGGAGCACTAGTCAATCTCTGCTTGAGCTCCTGGAATCGTGCCTCACAATCATCTGTCCAAACAAATGGAATCTTTTTTCTAGTCAAGGCAGTGAGAGGCCTTGCTAGGTTAGAGAATCCCTCAATGAACCTCCTGTAGTAACCTGCCAATCCAAGGAAGCTTCTGATCTCTTTTACTGTCTTCGGCCTCGGCCAACTCAAAACTGCCTCCACTTTACTGGGGTCCACTGAAATACCGTCTGCTGAAACTATATGACCCAGAAAAGCAACTCTGTCAAGCCAGAACTCACACTTGGAAAATTTAGCAAACAACTGCTAATCTCTCAACCTCTGAAGCACATATCTGAGATGCAGCTCATGCTCCGCCACACTCCTGGAATACACCAGAACGTCATCAATGAACACCACCACGAACCGGTCTAAGCAATCATGAAACACCCGGTTCATCAGATCCATAAAGATCGCTGGAGCATTAGTCAACCCAAATGGCATAACCACGAACTCATAATGCCCGTATCTGGTCCTGAAAGCTGTCTTGGGAACATCTCTGTCTGCCACTCTGACTTGATAATACCCAGATCTCAAATCGATCTTGGAAAACACAACTGCACCTCTCAACTGATCAAACAGGTCATCAATCCTCGGTAGGGGATACTTATTCTTTACTGTTACTCTGTTTAGCTCCCTGTAATCGATACACATCCTCATCGACCCATCTTTCTTCTTCACAAACAGAATCGGAGCTCCCCAAGGTGAACAACTCGGCCTGATAAACCGCTTATCTGTTAGCTCCTGAAGCTGCTTCTTCAACTCTTGAAGCTCGGCTGGAGCCATCCGGTACGGAGCTTTAGAAATTGGAGCCGTACCCGGAAGAAGCTCAACACTAAACTCTAACTCTCTGTCTGGAGGTAACCCTGGTAACTCCTTTGGAAACACATCTGGAAACTCCCTGACAACTGGCATCTCCTCGATACTCGAACCCACTGAACTGCTGCTAACAACATTGGCCAAGTATCCAACACAACCCTGTCTCAACAATCTGCTCGCCTGAATACTGCAGATCATCAGACTGTCAACTCTGCCCTCACCAAACACAAACTGATCAGGGCCTATGTGGAATCTCACCTTCTTCCTTCCACAATCTATCTCAGCTCCATATCTACCCAGAAAATCCATCCCTAAAATCATATCAAAGTCTGCTAACTCCAGCAGAATCAAATCAATCACCATCTGTCTACCCATGACCTCGATCTCCTGATCTAGGAGAACTCTGTCACTCACCACAAATCCCCCATCTGGCATCTCCACATGGATACTCCTACTGGCCACAGTAGGGTCAACCCCTAATCTCTCCACTACACTCCATGACACAAAACTGTGCGTGGCTCCACAATCAACAAGCACAAATAAAGGAGTACCAAAATAAAGTAACTGATTGGTAACTGCATGGGGAATGGCCTCAGCCTGCTCCTGGCGAACTGCATAGACTCTGGCTCTGCCTCCGCCAACTCCGGAAGGACCGGCACCTCCCTCAGGTGCTCTATCACCGGCTCTGGGAATATCAGCTTCACCTCTATCAACTCTAACTCTGCCTCTGGGTGGACCACCTCGGCCTCTGAACTGAACGGCGCCACCTCTCTCTGCTCTCGCTCCAGCGCCAGTCCCAAATCTGGCTGGACACGCTGCCATCATATGCCCTGGCTGATGGCACCAGTAACATATGATCTGACCTGCCATACAATCCCCTAGGAGGCGTCTGCCACATCTGGTACACTGTGGTGGCTGGGGTGCAACTCTCTGCCTCTGACTCTGAAAACCTCTGGCAGATCTCTTGGCTGACATCGGCCTCTTACCCTTATCTCTGTCATCTGATCTCTGACCTCTCTCAGGTACACTGCTTAAAGCACCCATCTTCTGTAAACCGGTCTCGGATCTAAGCGCTCTCCCCAAGGCATCACTGAATCTCTGGGGAGGCTCTAGACCTGTCATAACATCCTTGTAGATCGCAGGATGCAAACCATGGATAAATTTCTGAACTCGGCCCAACTCTGTCCCTGCCAAACTCGGGACGAATCTCGCTAAAGCATTGAATCTGGTAGCATACTCCTTCACTGAGCTCGACCCTTGAGCCAAATCAATAAACTCCTGGGCCTTGGCATACAACACCTCTGTACTCCTGTACTCAGCATCAAAAAGCTGTCTGAATCTCGCCCATGTCATCTGCTCCTGACCGATGGAAGCCTTGGCTAGACTCCACCAGACCTTAGCATCACCCTTGAGATGGAATACTGCATATCTAACTTTCTCTCTCTCTGATAACGTGTAGAGGCCCATAACACTCTCTACTGACTCTATCCAGTCCTCTGTCACTGTTGGATCTCTGGATCCACTGAATTTGACTGGCTGATACGACCTTGGTAGATGGTAGATCGGATGAAGTCTACCTGAAGAACCCGTACCCATTGTATCTGTACTCATACTCTGTCTGGAATCTGCATAACCAGCTGGATACTGATGCCTCTCTCTAACTGACTGAGGCTGCGACTGATACTGATACTGTCGCCGATACTGCGGATGCGACTGATGCTGTGACTGGGAATGTCTTCTCCTCGGAATCTGATGACTCTCAAACTGAGGAGGAGTAACTCTATCTGGCTCTGTAGCATTACCCACTCCAGCTTGCTGGAGGCTCTCTCTGACAACATCCCCAATCATATCTCTCAACTGATCAGGTCTCATCGACACATGGGAGGTACTCTGAGATCGCCGCCTATCACTAACACTCATAGGATAGGCGGGTGAACTACTGTCTGTCTCATCTAGACATCTAGGGACATACTCCTCTCTATCTATAGCATCACAACAAACTGGGGTTAGAATCACATATCACAATCATAGCTGGAAAAATAAATACCTGACTGTGCTGTGAGGAGGGTCTGGACGACGGCTGCGAAGGAGAGAAAAGCACCACACACTTACAACTTTTGCTCTGATACCAACAAATGTAGGACCCGCCGCCACGAGTACCCCCCTGCTGCTGAATAATAACAATATCTGGGGAGCTTTTATTAATCATCCGAAAATACGGGTACCCACGACGGGAATCCTACAGAAAATAAAATCTTACACTGTACACTGTACACACGCGGAAGCTTTTCTGAATATAAATCATTAACATATATAAACTGTTCTGTACAATGGGCCCACAGGCCTTTACACAAATACATACATTGTTTCGGTATATCTGGATACGTACAAAAGTACATATGACCACACAGGTCCAAAACTGATACAAACTGAGATCGAGGTGTGTGTGCGTGCCCTCTCCGTCAGCCTCGATCCAACCGCTCCTCGAACCCAGCACGAACACCTGCAAAACTGGAAGAAGGAGGGGGATGAGTGATAAAGATCACCCAGTAAGCGCTCCTTACTTCCCTCAATACCCAAGCAAGCACAAACAATCATATAAACAAACACATACCTGGGCCTCGGCCCTAATCATACATCTATGCGCTTGCTGGAATCTGGAAACTGCTCATCTGGATCTCATTCATTTATTAATATCATATGTATGCACGTCATGATGTGTATGTCATGTCATGCTAACTGAAAACTGGATGCATGCATCTGAATACCTCTCTCTGTACCCTCGGGTACCTGTTGTGCTGATCAGACTGGTAATACAGGGATTCGACATCCTGGCCATGTGGGTTAAACAGTCTAGCTACTGGCTAGAAAGCTGAATCTGAATACTATACTGCTTCGATCTGACTGGTGTCAGAGAGCTGAAACTGAAATGCTGCTGAATCATCTGACTGGTGTCAGGAACGAATCTGAAATACTGCTGAGCGTTTGACTGGTGTCAAAAGGCTGGTTCCCACAGATGCCCCCTCGTATTCACCCTTTACTCTTACCCGTACATCGGGTTCTGAATACTGCTGAATTCGGATCCCCTGATCCTCTCTGAAACTATATGTCATGTCATGATATGCACATGTAGTTTATTAACTGATCACATGCTCATCTGATGCTTATCTGAAGCCAATTAACCTTTATTATGAATTCGCATGCTTAAATTCTCATTTAATAATCATTTTTCTGAAACTCTGCTAATGCACGGGCGTGCATGAAACGTGTACGGGCGTGCACGGGACCGTGCGTTGGTCGTGCGCCTGGTCGTGCAAGCTACTGGAATTTACTATTCATTGTCACTGAAAATGCCTACGCATGGGCGTGCGTATGGGGACACACGAGTGTGCACATGCATTTTCTGGCCGTGCCCAGGTCGTGCATACGGGCGTGCATCTGGAGAAACACAGGCTCACGGCCGTGCCATACTAGCGCACGGTCGTGCGTCTGGTTCTTCAACAAAGCACCGCTCGAAAAATGCATGAAATGGCCAACCAAAACACATCCAATTGCAATCACACTTCAAGTACATGTTCTCAACATCCAAATTAACACAATTCAAGCCTCAACCTGCACATGCATCATCAATCATGGAATCTACCATGCAAACATCTTATTTCTCTCACTAAAGCCATACATACACACATGCATGCTTCAAAGGTGAGAATTTGCCATCAAACTCGACATGCAAGGCCATAAAAGCATCCCAAACATTCATCAACATGCATATAATTCATCCATGGCAGCAAAAGGCACAAAGCAAGCCGGGAAAACTCAAGAAAAGGTAAGGAAACACTTACCTCTAGCCATGCTTCGGGAAACTTCACAAATCTCTAATCTCTTGGCTCTCTAATCGGATTGGGAGCTTCTTGCAGCTGGATTCCCTCTCTAGGAACAGGAGGAGCTGAAATTGAAGAGAGAAAATGGCTAAAAGAAACTTGGGTGAGTAAAGAAATGACATTTCTCACGGCTCTCACTTAAATACCATGCCACGCACGGGCGTGCACCAAGGAAAATGAACTTAATTCATTTCTGACTCACTCGCCTAATCGGATCCTTCCGAAAGGATTCCAACGGAAACCGCATGGCTCCGAAAACTTACCAACTCACCCATGAACTTAACCAGACTCCCAATCTCTTTCTGAATCTCGATTCTAACCCCGAAACTCTAACCGAAAAGGCTTTCGGATCTAGGATGCTACAAGGTGACCAGAAAATGGCCACTTGGTTCTATTATGGGCGTCGGTGGTTGCTTCAATTTTTTAAATTTAAAAATTTTTTAAATATATTTTTTAATTTTTTTAAAATTTTTTAATATTTTTTTAAAATATTTATATTTTAAAATTATTTTATATTTTTATTATAAATTTTTAATTTTTAAAAGGGTTGTTTAGTCATTTTAGTAAAAAAATTATAAAAAATTTTTCTAAGATTGAGAGACTGGAATTTTGAAACCTTGAGGGTGACAGTTTGTTCCTGCCTCAAACTATGGGTGGGAAATAGTCCTTTGGCCAAATATTTTGAAGTTGATCAAAGGTGAGACTGGGGTGGTCGATGTCAACCATTCACAGTACATTGATGACCAGTAAACTTGGTTAAAACAATGTGAACACATACCAGATTCTGAAACCACGCCAAGCATTATTACATCCCAAATCATTTCGCACAACAAATGAATTTTCAACTTGCTACTTAAGATATTTCCATAGGAAAAGAATGCGGCATATGGGGAATTGAGGTGAGCGAAAATAACGACGCCAGAGAACTTGAAATTGAGTCGATGACTAAAGCTGTTTTGCCTTGGGAGATTTGAGAGAGAATATGTTGTGATTTTGATTTCGATTACAATGTTAGAAACAGTCCTTAACATATCATCTCAATGATAACTAAATAATTAATCTTAACCAAGTATTATAGAAGCGTACTTCTTATTATAGATTTTAACTAAATACGAGAAACTAATTGTAATGATTCTTCTCTTAATAAATCGTTCTCTTCAATATTGAAATGATTCAGTACTTCCAAATTCAACATTGAAATCTTATGATGGATCAAGGTTTATTTTTAGTGGAATTTTTGAGATTAGAAGGTTGTGTATATTTTTCTATAAATTATACTTGCATTTCTATTAAATACAGTGATTGATAGTATTTATATTGATTGTCTTAAATTGTTCAACGATAATTTTATCATTTATTATAGTATAAAGACCACGGTATCCTTATTTATGAGTGTTAGACTTTTAATACATTTTTAATTCTAACATTCTCTACTTGGTCATATACTTTATAACATCATCTATTATATACTATATGTTTAAGTAAAAAAATAAAATTGTATGAATCATAATGATAGGTCCCTTTAAAGTACGTATTACCTTTTATGTATCACAACATAATTTTTCTTTTTTAAATAAACTTAAATATGGACTCAAACTTTATGAATAAATTTCAAATGTTTATTTCTAGTTTAACATTATGTTTGTCTTTTCAACAAAATGTACACAACTCAGTGAGAAACAAACCAACAGAGTTAATTACATAAATATGTAAAGAATTTCTCATAAACATAAATAATTACGAATTCCCAAAAATAAAACATGATATCTGAAAACCTTAGGTGACATGCCTTTTGTCAAAGAATCAACAATCATCTGCTCAGTTCAAATGCATTCTATGAGTACTTCCTTAGTTTTTATATGCTCTCTAATTGCTAAGTACTTAATATCGATGCGTTTACTTTAACTTCTACTTTTGTTATTCTTAGCAAAAGACATGGCAACAAAGCTTTCATAGTATAACTTTAATGGCCTTGAGATGGACTCAACAATTTTTAATCTATAAATGAAACATCTTAAAAAATACCCTCTATGGTAGTCTCAAAATAAGAAACAAACTTAGCTTCCATAATAGAAGTGGGAACCAAAGATTGTTTTGCACTTATCCACAAAATAGCTCATTTAATTAGCATAAATACATAATCAACTATTGATTTACAAGAATCAACATAATTAGCAAAGTCTGAGTTTGAATTGTGACACCCGCTGTTATATATTAGTATATACTATAATTATAGAGATTTTTTTTTTCTTTTTCACTGAAATATATCTTTAATGTATAGCAGAAGTCTTACTCTAACTAACTAACTGAAAACATGCATGTGGAAGTTGTAACTGCAAGGTGATGAGATATTAAAATCCACTATACAGTATCCTGTAAGAAATTCATAACTTTACTATTACATTTAATAAATACTGAAAACATACATGATATTGTACATTGATGCATGAGCAATATAAAGCATGCGAGCCAACATGCTATTTGTTGAAAACTCAATATATATATATATAAACTAAGGCTAAAACTCGTTTAACTATATCTCATTCTCTAACCATTTTATGGTCTAACTTAGCTCCTTAAATCACTAACCTACAAGAGAAAAAACTAAGGGGGATGAGTGATGAAATTATCCAGCAAGTCTCTCATATCTCGACCCTCGGGTAAACTTTAATATGAAAGATACAAAATTGTGACTAATCATAAGACTTTAAGCACTCTAACTCAACTGGGTAACTGCTAAACTAGAGAACTTTACCAAGTTCCTGACTAGTCTAATTACTTCTTTTGGTCTACTTTATCTGATTGCTCACAGTTTGCTTCACACCTCATCATAAATACATATATGGGTGTACATGTAGATCCTTAGGGCCAAACACCTTTTCTATCACTCGTTGAACTACTACCCCCATGTAGTATCCTAGATTCAGAAAAGTCCTTAGGGGTAGAGTTTTGGTGTTAGAAATGAGATTCAGAGATAGATTGAGAGTCTAGAAGAGTTTAGGGGTGAGTTAGTAAGTTTTCAGAGCCTATGTAGCTTTCGTATGATTCCTTTAGGGAGATTTCGATCATGTGAAGCGCGGAAAATGAATAATCTTCATTTTTCCATGTGCACGCCCGTGCACATTGCCTTACACGCCTGTGCAGGATGCATATAAAAGAGTGACACGAGAGCATTAAGTTTATTTCTCACCCAATTCAACATCTTCTTCTTTGTTTCATCTCCTCCCAACCTTAGAGAGGAAATTCCACCTCTAGTAGCTCCCAATCCGACGAGAGAGCCAAGAGATTAGTTGAAAGAAAGCTTCCCAGCAGCTATGGCGAGAGGTAAGTGTTCGCTTACTTCTCCTTATGTTTTCCCAGCTTGTTTTGATGAATTGTGATGCTTGGATGAATCTATTACATGTTGATGAGCTTTATGCATGCTTATATGTTGAGATGATGATGAATTTCCACCCTTGAACCATGCATGTTGCTTGTGTATGTTTTAGTGAGAGAATTGAGATGTTTTCATGGTGGAATGCTTTATAGTTTATGCATGTGGAGATTGAGTTGAGATTCATGCTTATTGAAGTGCTAGGAATGTATGTTAGAAGTTGATTTGAGATTGATTGTGAAATGGTATGTGAATTGTGTAATTTTCAGACAGGTGTTCTTGTTAGAGAATAAGACACACGACCGTGTGCTTGCATGGCACAACCATGTGTCCTTGTAATTGCAGGAACACGCCCGTGTGCACGCTGTGTACACAGCCAGAAATGCAGACACACGCCTGTGTGTCCTAAGGGACACGACCGTGTGTAAGCTTTTTCAGTGAAACACGCCCAGAATTTCAGAAGCGAGCACGACCGACTGCATGGTCAGTGCATGACCCCGTGTGTCTGGGCACACGCCCGTGTGTCTTTGCCATGCACGCCCGTGTGTGACTCCAACACGCCCGTGTGTCTTGCTCACACGCCCGTGCATCAGCCAGATTTTTCAGAAAAGCATGAAAAGAGTATAAAATGGAAAACCAAATTCAAATGATTAATCAGCATCAGATAAACAGATAATTAGATAATAAAGCTGCATACGCATACCATGACATGTCATGTAGCTTGAGAGAGGATCAAAGGATCCGAATTCAGTAGTTTTCAGTATTTAGAACCCGATGTACGGATTAGAGTATTGGATGAACTCGAGGGGGTATCTGTGGGATTCAGCTTTTTGACATTAGTCAGATTATCCAGTATTTCAGATTCAGCTTTCTGACACCAGTTAGATTGTTCAGCAGCAGTTATTATTCAACTTTCTAGCCAGTAGCTAGACTGTTCAGCCTACATGGTCAGGATGTTGAATCTCTGTGTTCATCAGTCTGATCAACACAACAAGTACTTTCGGGTATATTCAGATATTCAGTTGCATGCATCCACAGTTATTTTCAGTTAGCATAGCATAACATATACATCATGACATGAATGATAATGAATTCAATAAACAAATGAGATTTAGATAACCAGATTAATCAGTTTCAGATTCCAACAAGTGACTAGATATATGAATAGGGCCGAAGCCAGGTATGTGTGATTGTAGGTTGCTTGCTTGGGTTGAGGGAAGTAAGGAATGCTTACTGGGTGATCTTTATCACTCATTCCCCTCATTCTTCCTTCCTTTTCAAGTGTGCGTGCTATTGGCGAGGAGCGGGTGGATCGAGGCTAGCGGGAGAGGGCACCACACCATAGTTTTCAGTATGTACAGTTTCAGTTTTGGACCTGTTGGGTCATATGTAACTTTTGTACTTTCTCAGATGTATGTAAATGTACAGAACCTTGTATGTATATATGATAAAGGCTAGTTGGGCCCATTGTACAGTTATGTATTTTTTTTTTTAGTTTCAATGTACGCTTCTGCATGTATTGTACAGTAGCAGTAGTATTATTTTCGTAAGATTCCCATCGTGTGTACTCGTATTTCCAGATTATTAGTAAAAGGACCTCAGTATTCAACAGCAGGGGTACGCGTCACATAAAAAATGGTCAAGATCTGTCATCTATATTGAATCTACTACTGAGATACTTACAATGAGAGGAACAATGAGTTATGGTTGTTAGAATACATTGGCTCTATACTCATATGATTTAGAAAACAATACATACTTGAAAATATTATTTTGAAAACATTGGCTCAAATTTGCTCTAATGGCTCAAAACTTGCTTTAATACCAACTTGTGACACACTACTATATTATTGTCTACTATAAATCTAGAGATTTTTTTTTTATTTTGATTGAAATGTATTTTTAATATATAGTAAGAGTCATACCCTAACTAATTAATTGAAAATATACATACGAAAGTTGTAACTACAAGGTGATATGATGCTAAAATCCACTATACAATATCTTAAAAGAAACTCATAATATTACTATTACATTTAATAAATATTGAAAACATACATGATATTGTACACCCATATATGAGCAATACAAGGCATGCAAGTCAACATGTTATTTGCTGAGAACTAAACACACACACACACACACACATATATATATATATATATATATATATATATATATATATATGTGTGTGTAGACACCCCATTTTGGACCCAACAGGGTCACCCCCGATGATGAAAAACCTGGATGTTGAGTTAGAATTTTTGAGATACTGAGCCGAGGATGGATGAGTTAAAAAAATAATAATAATAATAATAATAAAAGTGTTTATTTTATTATATTAAAAAAAAAAAAGAAAGAAAAAAAATCCAAATCCTAATCTTAAACCCAAGCCATCTAAACCCAAATAATAATAGTAATAATAATAAGCAAAACCCAAACCCATTAAAAACCTAGCTAAAAAAACGCAATCCAAAAGCCCAGCAACCAAGAAAGAGGAAAGCCCATGAAAATAGAAGTTTAATGCATGCAACCCAAGAAGAGAGTATGGAGCCCATGAAGAGAGTATGCAGCCCAGAAACAAAAGCAGAGGCCCAGCACATATTTGGCTACACTATCCCTTTCTTTTGGATTGCTGCCATTTTAATATTTATCTGCTGACTCAATTGACATGCTGATCCCTTCTTTCGCGTAAATTAAAAATGGCCAGCTTTACATAATCTTTTTTGGGCTGTTACATTTTATCTTTACCGGGGATCAAGGGAATTAATTTCCCTGTTCACAGCCGGTCAAGGGAAATGAATCCCTTGATCTCTCCAAGTTATAAAAGAGAAGAAAAACTTTTTAAAAGGGGGGACGGCTGGAGAGAAAAAAAAATACAGAGAAGAGAGGGGGGGGGGGGGGAAGAAAAGATTTCAGAGAGACGGCTGGAGAAAAAAAAAATACAAAGGGAGAACGGGGGAGAGGGAGTAGAAAAAAATATATATATATTCGGGAGAGAAAAGAAAATTTCCAGGGGGGAAGGATTTTTCAAAACAAATCAAAAATTTTTTTTAGCATATCTGGAAATTAAATAGTATTCTACTGTTTTTGGCTCAACATCGAAAAACTTCTAATCGAATTCAGGTTAGTCCCTGAGGAGAATTTATTTATATATATATATATATTGTGAATTATTTCGGGTATTATATATATATATATATATATATATATATATATATATATATATATATATTACATATGTATATTCTATTTTTTTTATCTTTGCATTTGTAGTTTATATGTCTTGTATATATTATATATATATGCATACATATATTTTTTATGTGCTATATTTTGTATTTATTTTATTTTATTTGTTTCTTTAATTTTCGATTTATTTTGTATGTGGATGCTTTTTTTTTTTTATGTTACTGTATGACACATTCTGTATTTTAAAATTGTATTTGTATATGAATTACAACATACTGCATAAATACATAATAAATTATCCACATGTCTTTGTATGCGTTATGTACCGATACCTGTGAAGCTGTTTTTGTGATGGTTATGAGATATATTGAGGTTTTGGGCATCCTGGGTTCAAGCCGCGGGAAATAGATTTGTTGCTCTTTGTATATGCATTTGTGTATATTGTATATCTAATATTCTGCAAGGGAGTAGGGCGCATGCTGTTGGTTGTCTTGGTGGTGAGAGACGGGAGCCTTGTCTCCCTTGGCACCCGGGTTCGAGACCTATAAGGAAGAAGCTGCGATGCATTTTGTTTTATTTTATTTCTTTATTTAATTATTTATTCTATTGGGCTGCATACTGTTTATTCTCTTGGGCGGGCCGGCTGGGCTGCACTATATTTATTTTTCTAGGCATTATTTTTTTATTGTAGTTCTTTTTATTTTTTTTATTTTTGTAATTACAATTTGCTCCTAACAAATTGTTTTGCAGGATTTATTTATTTAATATATTTATTTATTTTATTGGATTAGCTAATGAAATTATTTTTGCAGGATTTATTTATTTGTTATTTCTAGGCTTGTTTAGGACTAGAATAAATGTATAAGGGTGTATGTGCAAAGAGGATGTAATTAAATTTTTTTTTTTATGTATTTTTATTGTGAATGTCTTATTTATTATTTTTAATATTCCTCGAACGAGTCAAGCATGGGAGAGAAGCCGATTGAAGATGTAATGGATGCATATTTAGTTTATATTTCTTTTATTACTTATTAAATTTGTGCTAACACATTTTGTTTTGCAGGGTTTACTTATTTATTTATTTTTTTTTAGGCTTGTTTAGGGGTTAGATCCAATGTATAGGGGTGAATGGAATCGGATTGTAATTTCCTTATTTTTATTTTTGCTTTCTTTTATTTCGTGGATGATTTAATTTTATTCTCATATCTATTTTGGATGATTTTATTTATTCGCATTGTGTGATAATACGGAATTTAATTAAACTTGGTAACGCGTTTAACGGACGAACCACAATAGTGGAGGTCGACTTTCACGTCGGGCGGCATGGGTGCCTAACACCTTCCCATCGCCGTACCTGACTCTCCGAACCCGACCCATTGGGCAGGTGAGGGGTGGTTAGGTCCTTTGCAAGGGATCCATAAATCACCCATCCTCACCGATGTGTTATTTCCCAGGGTTACTCCCGGGTGGCGACTCCATAGACTCCGTAGCAGGCCACAAACCCGTTATGCGCTCCTTTTGACCACGTCTAGGGTGGTTAAACAAGAGTGGTAAGTCTGTCCTAGCATGGCGCAGCAAAAACCGGTGCCACAATATGTAACTAAAAAATTGGGCAAACCCGCTCAATTGTATCCTACTCTCGAGTCATCTCGTACTCTAACTCAACTCCCCGAATCACTGACCTACAAGAGAAGAAACTTAGAGGGATGAGTAATGAAATCACCCAATAAGTATATTTTATCTCTACCCTCAGGTAAACTCTAATCTGAAAGATACTAACTTGTGTCTAATCACAAGACTCTAAACATTCTAACTCAATTGACTAGCTGCTAAATTAGAGAAATTTACCAAGTTCTTGACTAGTCTAATAACTTCTTCTATTCTACTTTATCTAACTGCTCACATTCTACTTCACACCTCGTCATAAGTATATATATGGGTATACGTATACAATTTTGTATGAAAGCAGATCTGGATATTGAAACTAACCCATTGAATCATCTTTTTGATATTCATTATCCTTTTTCTATCTCAACTAATTTATGAGATCTAGAATACTCCTAAGTTCTCTTAGGTTTTAGCTAAGTTCTTTTATGTTTCTGCTTATGATTTATATAATGCAGTTTTACATCTTTATATTCTTTTCTTAACCATTTCTTATCTTGTTGTTTAAGTACTATTTCATGTCATGCTAAGTGTATCATAGTATGAAGTATGTTGAAATCATGCTAATTGCCCTTAAGCTTGTTTACTAAAACTATTTACTGAAAATGCTAATACTATTAGGATTCAAAGATCTTAAAATATTAAAAAGTTGAATGAAAACTGCTTTTAAAATTTTTGTATATCTGAAGATACTTATTATGCTGAACAGACTGATGAATACAAAGATTCGACATCTTGTCCATATGAGTTGAAGCAGACTAGCAAAATACCAGTAAATTGAAAAATCCAAACATACATATCCTTGGACTAGTAAATTGAAATCTAACTAATTCGACTGTAGTCAGAAAGTTGAAATCTCATATATGCCCCCTTATATTCACCATTAATATCTAACCCAAATGTTAGGCTTCAAGCTAAAAAATTGATAAATATAGATTACTTGGTCCTCTTTTTTTTTTTTTTTTGAAGATATTACTTTAGTATATCATGTCATGAAATACTTATCATGCATAAATTCTTATTATTCTTCTCTTATAATTACCATATGTTTAACTATACATTTGTTATAGTTCTTTTCTGTGTATTTCTTACTGAAACTCTTGTTTTTATAACTTATTTAAACTAGTTAATAAGTTTTGAATAAGTTGTTTTGTGATTTGTTGTGTACTTATAACTTTCTATTTTGTATATTTCTACACTATTGCTCTTTTCTGTTTTTATCTTTATTTTTATTTTTGGCTCATAATCTATCATTAGATTACGTTAGGCTAGACTGCTGATGAGTTTCTTTTATTTATGTGAGTTTAAAGATATGATTCTGGAAAAATAGTTTAACTTACTGTTTTTTTATTCTTTGTTAATTTTTTGTGTCTCTTTCTCCTTTTTGTTTTCTCTTGTTCTTAATCTATTGCTTCTTCTTTATCCTACTTAGAATGCTTAATCTATTCATTTATTAGTGATTTTCTACTTATCTTGGGAAAATTCTCTAACCTTCACTAAGTACACGAGAGTGCACTCTCAAACATATAGTCATGCATGAGATGCATGATCGTGTGTTTGCTCTTGCATCTAAGCATGCAAGCTTTTGAGATTTCTAGCTTATTTCTAACTTCTTACAAGCACATGGTTGTGACATACACTTACATGGTCATAACCCTTTACAAATCTAGTCATGCACATTTTACGTGTACGATTATGACCTTACTAAAAGGAAAATTGCACAGGTATACGTCTATTAGGCATATGGTTGTGCGTCTTGCTCTATTTTGGTAACCTCAAATCTTTATCAAACTTAAATCAACCTTATTCTAGCAGATACACATGCAAAACACACCATTATAAACATATTTTCCCTATCAATAATAGTCATATATAGCCTAATCACACTTTTAATCCTTAATACACACAACTATGCATTAGGAAAACTAAACATGCTTTTAACTCAAAAAATCTCTTTTATCTTATCATCATCGTCTGAAGATCATGGTTACTAAATTGAAAACATGTTGAATCACTAACTAGTCTCATCTAGAAAGATACATGCTAAAGAAAATTAGGAAAATAATTAGGAAATACTTACTTGAAATCGCTAATAGCTTCAATCTCTCTAACTTTGGTTAAATCTTGGCTATATTAGCAATTAGAAAGTGGCTTTTCTTTCTCTAATAATTTGGTCAAGGTTAGCTAAAGAGAAAAGGGAAAGAATGAGGACATTTAATCTAAAAAGGAGAAGAAAACTGCTTCATATATCTACAGGCATGCGCTAAGAAGATGTATAAGCGTGTATGATAGAAACGATGAACGAGTGTGTATCCTAAGAGGCACATATAACATCCTACGATTAGACATGTTTTCTAAGTTGAAAATCTATGGTTAAAAGTGAGAATATATGATACTATTAGACTTAAGAGAGTTTATGGGTGATATATATAGTTTTCAGAGTTGGGTGGCATGTGCATGAATCCTCTTAAGAGGCTGATTCTTGCAAAACATAGGAAAATAAGATTTTTTTTTTCCATTTTTCTAGCCATGCACAACTGTGCATGCTTAGCGTTTCAATTGTCATGCTTTAAGTTGATCTTATCTCTTTCTTTTAGTCACTTTCAACCAAAATTTCTTTCCTTTTTCCAGAGATTACTAGCCTTAGAAGAGAGGAACAACATCTGGTGGTTCCCAATCCAGTTAGAGAGTGAGATTTTCTTTGAGAGAGAAGTAAGGTTGACCATGGCTAGAGGTAAGTTTTTTTTACCTCTTTCCCTCTTTCCTTTATGTAAAATATTCGTTTTGCTTGGGTTTGAGGTTAAGTTCATCATGTTTATGATTTCCTTATATGAGAAATGTAAAGATTAATGGTATGGAAATCATAATGATGATGATGATGATGATGATATTATATATGATTGATGTGTATGTTGATATATACCTATATGATTTTAAGATGTTTGGATGATTAAATGTGAGAATTGATCGTATTGGCATGATAAACTTGTGCTGAGGAAGTGTTTTATGTATGGAAATTATTTGTTTTGTGTTTGGTTTGAGAATGAATGGGAATAAGCATGATCAACCATAACCATATTGAGCAGAGTGAGACACATGCCTGTGCGCCCGTAAAGTGCATGCCTAGGAAGTCTTGCTTTGTATGGTTACGATCATATTCACAGTCTCGTGCACGACCAGATTATGCAAGGTCACGACCATGCATGACAATATCATGGCCGTGAAACTGTAAAGAATGAAAAATAAAGTCAGAATTATAGAACCTAGCATGACCAAGTGTATGATTGGCATACGACCCATGTAAGCTCATGCACACCTGTGCATTTAGTCACACACGCTCATGCGTCAAACATAAATGGGAAATCTAGTTTGAAACAAGCATCAAACATAGTAAACTCAATATAATTGCTATAACTCAGTAAAATAAAACCAGATAAGCATTTATGGTGCATCATATGCATATCATGACATGACATGCCTTATAATATTTTCAGAAAGGGATCCAAAGATCCAAATAAGTGTTTTAAAATAGAAAAGTATGATATTCCAAACATCTTTAGGGGTGAATATGAGAGGGCACTTTTGAGTTTTGCACACCCACCAATTAAGAGAACCAATATCAAGGTCAATGACCATACTAGTCATTATATATAGGTATGTGCTAGTATACATTCAGCTAGCAACTTACGATGAGATGAGTAGTATGCAATTCAAATTCAATTTTTAGATTCAAGGGCAGCATGTGTTGTAGACAATTTATATCCATATGTCGGCATATGAAAGTCACGTGGCTAGGGTGTCGAATCCCTATATTCATCAGTCTGATTAGCATAATAATTGTTTTTAGTATAAACAAATTTTCTAGATTTCAGTATTTTATTTCACCATGATAAATATTTTAGGAACTTTGGATCACAGTTTTATTCAAAAAAGCTAGTTTTATAATTAGCCTAAGTGCTCAGATATTACTTTTAGCATGTTATTTACACATGACATATACAACACAACATGATTGAGCATATTAATAATCAATCAAAAACTACGAAGTAGTATACACTCAGAATTTATAATAGCGACATAATAAAACGTGAACAACAGAATATGAACTCCATAACAGTATATGAGATAACCAGCTTGTTATATTTATAGTGATATCCTCAAAGTAGGATTGCTATAGGGTCAGAGATAGGAAATACTTATTGAGTGACCTTATCACTCACTTTCTACTTTCCTTTTTCTTATAGGTTAGTTTCGTAACGGCTAAGAGAAGGAGATGACTATTGTCTAGGATCTCATTTCAGTTTTGTAGGATGCTCATGGTTTGCATGCTCGCATAGTCTCATATTTACATGTAGTTGTATAGTATATGTATATGTATGTACACACACCTACTTTGCATGACTTTCAAACAAGTATCAAAGTTATATTTTAGGCATTATTAGTATATTCATACTACGTGTTTTCTGCTACCATATTTTAGCTCAATAATCAGGTATTTCTATTGTAGATTATTGGAGATATTAATTACTTTGTCTAATAATATATATGTAGACACCCTATTTTGGACCCAATAGGGTCATCCCCAATGATGAAAAATCCTAAGATTGGTTCAGCGTTGTTAAGGTATTGAGCTATAAATATATATATATATATATGTAATAAGACTGTGTGTGTAGGACCTGCCGCCACAAGTACCCCTGCTGTTGCTGAATAGCAATGGGGAGCTTTTATTACTAATCTGAAAACCTGGGTACCCGCAACGGGAATCCTACGAAAAATAAATAAAACCAACATCCTGAAACTAAACAATTTTGCACATGCGGAAACTTTACTGAATTACATCTGAAATATACATACTATTCTGTACAATGGGCCCAATGCCCTTTTTCATACATACATAGTGTTTCTGAACATCCTGATACAAAAGTATTTACAAATTGACCACACAGGTCCAAAACTGATATATAAAAACGATCGCAGTGTGTGTGCGTGCCCTCTCCGTCAGCCTCGATCCAACCGCTCCTCAGTCACAGCACGAACACCTGAAAACTGGAAGAATGAGGGGGATGAGTGATAAAGATCACTCAGTAAGCGCTCCTTACTTCCCTCAATACCCAAGCAAGCACAAACAATCATATAAACAAACACATACCTGGGCCTCGGCCCTATTCATACATCTATGCGCTTGCTGGAATCTGAAACTGTTATCTGGATTTCATTCATTCATTATTATCATATGGATGCATGTCATGATGTGTATGTCATGTCATGCTAACTAGAAACTGGATGCATGCATCTGAATACCTCTCTGTACCCTCGGGTACCTGCTGTGCTAATCAGACTGGGTAATACAGGGATTCGACATCCTGGTCATGTGGGTTAAACAGTCTAGCTACTGGCTAGAAAGCTGAATCTGAATACTGTACTGCTTCGATCTGACTGGTGTCAGAGAGCTGAAACTGAAATGCTGTTGAATCATCTGACTGGTGTCAGGAACTGAATCTGAAATGCTGCTGAACGTTCTGACTGGTGTCAGAAGGCTGAATCCCACAGATGCCCCCTCGTATTCACCCTATACTCTTACCCGTACATCGGGTTCTGAATACTGCTGAATTCGGATCCCCTGATCCTCTCTGAAACTACATGTCATGTCATGATATGCACATGCAGTTTATTATCTGAATACATGCTCATTAAATGCTTATCTGCAGTCAATTAGCCTTTATCTGAATTTCCCATGCTTAATTAAACAATTAATATCATTTTTCTGAAAATCTGCTAATGCACGGGCGTGCATGAAACGTGCACGGGCGTGCACCCTGACGCACGGGACCGTGCGCTGGTCGTGCGCCTGGTCGTGCAAGCTACTGAAATTCACTATTCATCTTCACTAAAAATGCCTATGCACGGGCGTGCGTATGCGGACACACGGGCGTGCACATACATTTTCTGGCCGTGCACAGGTCGTGCACACGGGCGTGCATCTGGAGAAACACAGGCTCACGGCCGTGCCATACTGGCGCATGGTCGTGCGTCTGGTTCTTCAACAAAGCACCGCCTGGAAAACTCACGAAAACGGCCAACCAAATCACATGCATTCACAATAGCACTTCAAACACATGTTCTCAACATCCCAATTAACGCAATTCAAGCCTCAACGTGCACATGCATCAACCATCAAACGATTTACCATGGGAACGTATTCTTTCTCTCTCCAAAGCCATACATACACACATGCAAGCTTCAAGGGTGGAAATCCATCAACCAAATCAACATGCAATCACATATAAGCATTCCACACATTCATCAGCATGCAAGGAATTCATCCATGGCAACGAAACTCATCAATCAAGCTGAAAAAACGCGAGAAGAAGTGAGGAACACTTACCTCTCTCCATGCTTCGGAAAACAAGCTTCAAACACTAATCTCTTTGCTCTCTAACCGGATTAGGAGGAACCGGCTGCTGAATTTCCTCTCTAAGGATGGGAGGAGCTGCAAGGAAGAGAGAAATTTTGGCTAAAGAGAAAACTTGGGTGAGAAAAATGACATAATGCTCACGACTCACTTATATAGCATGCCACGCACGGGCGTTCACCAAGGATGCACGGTCGTGCACCAGGGAAAATAAGCATCACTTATTTCCCGCTCGCTCGCCTACTCGAATCCTTCCGAAAAGATTCCAACGGAAGCCACATGGCTTCGAAAACTCATCCCTAAACTTACCAGACTCCCAATCTCTCTCTGAATTCGATTTCTAACCCCAAAACTCTACCCCTAAGGGCTTCTGGATCTAGGATGCTACAGTGTGCGCTAGTGAAATCGGGCCCAAGTGGCCCACTTTCTTCTATTGCAGGCGGGGCCTACTAGTATGCACATACAATGCATGTGCGAGCTGGACACAGCTGGTGAGTCGGCTCGTGAATGTTATACACACGCAAGCTAACTCATAGGAGATTTTATTTTTATTTATTTTGCATGCATGATTTGCTGCCATACTTGACTTTATCCAATCCTTGCCAGCCTCTCATTTTCCTTTTTGCGTAAGCTTTCTTTTGCTATTTATTTCTTTCCTTATCATCATTATTATTTTTTTCCTTCTCTTCATTATTTTCTTTCTTTCTTCTCCCTACATACCTGTCCGTTTTCTCTTTCGTAGCGTCAATTCTCCCAATTTTTTTTGAGTGTGTATCTTTTCTTTCCGTTTAGCTTGCATTTTTGTTTCTCTTATTTTTTGCATATTGACTCTGCGTGCATTAACTTTCCTTCTTTATTCTTGCACCACGTCCGCAGGATTATCACTCCAATGATGACCTTCCTCTTTCTCATTGCACCAGCTTGGCCCCCAATGACGGCCTGGATTAAGGAAAATAAATTCCTTGATCAAAGGCATTAAAGCAAATTTATGGATACTCATCCTTACAAATGGGGGATTTTTCTAAAATTAAAAGGGGAGGGAGGAGGAAAACTGGGAGGGGTCTTTCTTAAAAAAAAAAAATGATATTTTGAGCTGATAAAAAAAAGAAAATTTTGAAAAAAAAAAAAAAAAGAAGTCAAAAGCCTAACTATTGCCTGCACCGCCGCTTGACAGTTCTTGGTTCAATACTGATAAAGCTCCAGAGCAAATATACAAGGTATATACCTAAGGGGATTTTAATATACTCGTTTTCTGATTTATTTTATTTTTTATTTTTATTTTATGTTATGTTATATTAATCATATATATGTATACAGATAAGTGTGGGTCATTGGTTGTGTTTGCTTCAAATATGCGCCTTATATTTTATATGCATGTGTTGGACTGCATTATATATATATATATGTGTGTGTGTGTGTGTGTGTGATATATGCACTATATATATATATTATATGTATGTTTATATGTACTATATAATTTACTGTATATAAACATAATGCATATATATATTTATTGTATATATATTTACATTACTGTATATATTTAAGGTTATTTTATAGTGTATATATTTATCATATATTATACTATATAATTTTGTGTGGTGTAATATTTTTACTGTACATATATTTTATGTAGCTTAAAACTATGATTCTAGCTTAAATAAATATGTATCTGCAATGAAGTTTATGCATTTTTATTGGTTGGTCGTTTGCTGAAATGGTGTACATGCATGAGTTAGTTAAAAATTTATTATCATCATATCATATTTTTATATAATATTTAATTACATGTGGCGTGTCAGGGTTTTTTGTTTTGTAAATAAATGTTTCTATGTATATGTTATATGTATTGTGTAATTGTTAAATGGTACATATTATATACTCTGAGTGTTTGTATTACTGTATATTTTTATATATGTATAAACTATATATTTTGTATTTGCTTGAGGAAAAATGGTGTATTTGTGTGCATTATATATTTTATCCTTGCATTCAAATTAAATAAATGATTGTGGCTGTTGCCTTGGTGGCGCAAGGCGGAAGGTTTAGTCTGTTTGGCGCTCAGGTTCGAGTCGCGGCTGGGGGAAATCTGCTTATTTTACCTACTGTGCGTGTGTGTGTATATATTATCGGGTTTCTAGGTTGGGCTGCATCCTGTCAATTTTCATTCGGTGGGCTGGTTGAGCTATACTTTGTTTATTTCTTTAAGTGGGCTACATTTTGTTTATTTTTTTAGGCAGACTACTTTTATTCGGGCTAGACTTTCAATAATTGCCCTTACTTTTTTATTTTTTATTTTGTAAGTATGATTTGTCCTAACCAAATTTTATTTTGTCAGATTTATTCATTTATTGTATTAGATTAACTAATAAATTTGTTTTGCAGAATTTATTTATTCTTTTTAGGCTTGTTTAAGGTTAGAGGAAATGTATAGGGGTGTATGGAAAATGGTTGTAATTTTTAATTATTTTCTTTTTCATATTTTATTATTTTCGTGGATGAATGTAATTTATTATATGTGTATGATTAATATTGCATCGTGTGATAATACGGAACTTAATTAAACTTGGTAACGCGTTTAACGAACAAACCATAAAAGTGGAGGCCGGTTTTCATACCAGGTGGCATGGGTGCCTAACACCTTCCCATCGTCGTACCTGACTCTCCGAACCTAACCCATTGAGCAGGTGAGAAGTGGTTGGATCCTTTGCAAGGAATCTATAAATCGTCCATCCTCACCGATATGTATTTTCTCAGGGTTACTCCCGGGTGGCGACTCCATAGACTCCATAGCGGGCCACAAACCCGTTATGCGCTCTTCTTGATCACGTTTAAGGTGGTTAAACAAGAGTGATAAGTCTATCCTCGCTTGACGCAGCAAAAACCGGCGCCACAATATATATGTTATTAATATTTTATATTAAAAGTATGTACAATAATATACAGCAGGAGTGCTTATAGCACAGTCATGCTCCCCTCACAAGCCATATATAAAGCCTCTACAAAGGCCATTTTTACCCTAAAAACTCTCATAAATCAAATCTTGGGCTATAAAATCTATTTCTTAACTATGATTAGGGCTTAGAAAGATCATTCTAACCTTAAGATGTTACATGAATATCCAATAACTTCTAAATTATCATATCTCTTAGAATTCACTTAGGGTTGCTTATCTTTGCTTTAATATTCTCTTTTCTATCTTTCTTAAGCCACACGGGCGTGTGTGTCTATGTGCACATGCGTGCGCCAAGGCACACGAGACCATGTGTTTCTCGTGTTCTTGGGCGTGCTAACTTCTGAAAAATTTATCAAACATTTATGAAACTTTGGCCAACCACATGGGCGTGTGGTCCAAGTACACGGGCGTGTATAACTGAGCACACGGGCATGTATCGCACTGCATGGGCGTGAAGCTGTCTCAACACCATCCCGTGTCTTACCTACACGGACGTGTAGATTTGGGATTATACACATGGGCGTGTGCACTTGGGTACACGGGCATGTGTCTGGATTTTCATACGCATATGGACGACATGTAAGGCTGTGTCTCATGCAGATTTGAGGCCACATGGGTGTGTCCCCTCGGGTACAAGGCTGTCGTCTCATACATTCATCATTAAGCATGTCAAATCTCAAGCATTTTTCATCAAAATCATACCCAAGCACATAAGCATTATACATTGCATAAAAAGCTCATAAATCATCATTCCTTCTCTCATTTCATCATCAAATCACAGTAACACACATCCATAACATGCAGTAATCATCCAGGAAGCTTAAAAATCAGAAAAGCTTGTTGGAAACTTAAGTGAAAGAGGTAAAGAAATACTTACCTCTAGTCATGGCGTCCGGATCTCTCTCTCTAGCTGTTCCTGGATCCCTAGCTGAAATAAGGGTTGTTAGTTGGATTGTTTCTTGCCTAGGGTTCACTGGAAACGAAGGAGAGGAAAAGTTGAAGAAAAAACTAAGAGAAAATACGGGAAAAGAAACATATATCGCGTCTCTCACCTGGCACACGGGCGTGTGTCCTAGACACATAGGCGTGTGCCCCTCAAAAATCTGAAATCTCTCTTTCTTGGTGTCATACATGGAATATTCTTCCCAGAATATTTATGTATATGCCACGAAAGGCTTCTAAAAGACTTTTCTACCCTTGAATCCTCTCGGAACCATTTCCTAACTGAAAATCTCTCTTTTACCCATAATTTCAGAGCCTAAAATGATAATTCTACCCCTGGGCTATTACATTGGGAAACTTAATGAAGAAGAAAACACTTACCTCTTGCCATGGCTGCTGGAATCTCTTTCTAACTAATTTCTCTCTTCTCTAGCTGGATTAGGAGCTGCTTGCTGCTGAATCTCAACCCTAAGATGAGGAATCTCTAAAAGCAAAGGAAAACTTAGCTGAAAAATGGGATAAACCTAGGTGAGAAAACACTTAAACTCTTATCTCTCTCCTTCATCACACCTGCATGGGCGTGCAACCAATGGTGCATAGGAGTGCATAAGGGAAAATGAAAACTCTTCATTTCCCGCGCTACGCATGATAGAAACCTTCCAAGGAGAATCATGCGCAAGCCACACAGGCTCTAGAAACTTACTATCTCAGCCCTAAACTCTTCTAACTCTCAATCTATTACTAAATCTCACATCTAATCCCAAAATTCTATCCTAAATGCTATTTCTAATCCTGGGATGCTACACTAGCATTTTTTTTTATAAGCCTGAAATAAGAACTTCCTATTTAATTCAAGATTGTGATTTGGAGAATATAATTTACACATGACGTTATGTTAATATTCATAAATTTAGGTCGTGTCATTTTTAAGTTGGACTAAAACTGGATTGTCAGATCCTTGTTTGGAGTGGATGTGGTCTACTTGAATGGACATGGAGTGTCGGCTATGCTACTGCCCGCTTGCTTGAATGCTTCCCTCCCTGTTGTTGCCTACTTTTGTGATGGACTCATGGTTGCTGCCTTGTTTAGACTTTGGATTGTGGTTATGTGGTTTACTTGCCGTTGCCTGCTTGGTTTATTTCAGTCGGTGACACTATTTATTTATATAATATGATGGACCTTGGGTTTTGTTTCGGAACATAACCATATATTGATATTGAATTACTAATATTAAATGATGGATATTGAATTCAAATTTATTTACTTCAATACATTATTATAATTTATAATGGTTATATGATGGATTTTGGATGCGTTTAGTATGTGTAAAATGTGTTGTTGTTGAGTGAATTCTGGATATTGGATAAACAGCATGTTGCTAGAAACAAACTTTTTCTTCCCCAAATTCAGCAAATAATTAAGGCTGCACTCTGTATATTTTTATGCAAATTAAACATGTTCAAATTTGACGAACACGAATATGTTTGAATTCGTGTGCTCAATGTCAAATCAAACCGAGTTAAACTCGATCGCAACTCCTTCCAATGAATTCAAATGTAAATTGACTTGCTTTGAGAACTCGTCAAAAATAAGTTCGAACGCTAATATTGCCCAACTACAACTAAATTGAACACAAACTTCAACTCTTTAAACTTAGTTTAATTTGAATCTAACCTTAATTACAAGGTGATGATGATTATCTCTTATATAGCCACCTATCTTTGAGCATTATAATGAACTTAATTTTAAAATTATGAAAGACAATAATATAATAATAAATTCCCAAACGGTTAAAAATATAAATTATTCCCCCTGTAAATTAATCTTACAATAAATAACTCAAACTCTAGAAGATTGTAGCACTCTTTTTATATGCAAAATGGAAGAAAATTTAAAACTGAACTGAAGCAACGAAGAGCAGCAACAGAAGTAGAGAAAATGTGAGCTTCGCAGTATTTCCATTTGATGAACCCACATCTGTTGATGGAACAGTCGTTGATCCCCCACCTACACAAAATAATTGATATACATTAATAGAAATATGTTAAGATTTGAGAATTTTCACGTGCCAATGTTTTTTTAACATGAGGCTCATGTTAATTAGGATTAGATTTGATCTGAACCAAGTCAAAATAAAGACTCGGACAGGTTATGTTTCTAGGGTTTATTACAGTTTCATGTTTAAACTTGGCACTGAAATGCTTCCAGTATGTTGCTACTTAATTATATGAACAAAAATTGTCCAGTTAAACATGCACCTGAAGAGGAGGGTGTGGTTGCCGAAGGAGATCCTGAGGGAGAAGCAGCTGCCATTTGCAGAGAACCAACGAATTAGACTTTGAAATCAATCCAAACCACCAGTACTTAAAGAAAGGATTTATGTTCCAAAAATATATGGACAGAAAATTTTGATGGGAAGCTTCTCACCATTGCATTGGCTTACAGGAGGAGTCTGGACATTGCAAGCAGAAGGGAGCGCAAGAGCTCGAGTCTGATTAACATTGATACCAAGCGACGAGCTACCACCATTGATTACTTGACACAAGCACTGAGGCTGCGACTTCACGACACTGGAAAGCTGAGAGCAGCATGAAGAAGATGGACTCGACGAGTTCCCTGTAATGTAATTTAGGCACGGCGACATGCTGATGATCTCATTAGTGCAGTCAGTTGATTGTGCTGCAGCTCCTGTCCAAAATGTTGCTGCAATAACCAGAATTACAATGGTCTCAATTCTCTTAGTCGCCATTGAACTTAACTAGATCACAAAGAATGCGGTAAATAATGTTTTCTCGAAAATTCTGAAATAGGAACTTTGTGAGAGAGGATTTGTGGGATGTTACGGAGAATCAAATTGGGAGTATATAAAGGGAAAAATGTTTTGTGATGAAAAGAGAGGCAGCTGGCTTCTTTGGGTTACCAACTATACCTACTTCATAACAGATTCTTTGGTAAACAACCAAAACTTTGCAACTTTTTGTCATACTTATAATAAGGTTTACAATTACGTGTTCAGATTTGCTTGGTTTCCGTTAAGAAGTTTACATAATAAATTGTTGTTTGTTGAAGTAAAAAGATGCTGAAGAATCTTATACCTACTTTCTTTGGAAATTTCTAAGTTGATTTCATTTGCGTGCCCGATACTCCATGGGCCTCAACATAATTATATCAAATAAATAACACTACCCATTGTAACTTGTTTCCTAAGTAATGATATATTAAAGGGTAATTTATTCTACTCCTGAGTCCTGAGGTTTCCCCCCAAATTTAAGAAATTAACACTATCATCTCCATTTTAGTAATCCATATCTTTAATTTTAATACTCGAAGAACATGTAAAATCATTTACAATAAAAAAAAATACATTGAGTCTGTGGGGGACAGTTGATGTCTTACACCTAAAGCAATGTAATGTTAACGAGTTATTAGTACAAAATGGTCAAAGTTGAATGAATATTAACAGAAGCTAAAGTTGGGTTGGTTTCAAAACTGAAGCTAGCCTTTTTCAACTAAACAAGGGAGGGGTTGAGTGTAAAGATGCCAACAAGTTGGGTCGGATCAAATTGCGTCGATTCTCACTAGGCCTAAGGGCCGAGATCTACAAATTTGTGGGCCTCTGCATTGAGCCGACCTAAATTTTTTAAGACTTGGGTCACAATTAAGGCCCTTAAGGTTATGTTCTTGTAAGCCTTTAACGAGTCGATCATGAACAATAACGAGCCATCCTATTAATATATTTTTAAATATAATATATATTATAATTTATATATTTTTAACTTTAATGAAGAAATCACTAAACTATTAACACACTAGTAAAAACAAACGCATAACATGCTATTGACTTGAGAAGACGAGACAACATATTTATGGTGGTTTTAGTTTGCCAACGTAGCAAGGCTAAATCCATTTTGCAAAGCGAGAGCACAAATTTATTTCCAACAATTGTTTCAATATTGTAGAGCTTTTCTTCCCCTCTAATATCTCTCACAGTTACTCTCCAAATTTCCCTTTTTCGAAGTATTACAATTGGAAAAATTATCCAACATTGCCTCTAATATATTCATTCTCCTTCACCCTTGTGCCAACTGGTCTTATTCTCCCTGCTCCAATTGATTCGGAGTGATCTTAAGCTACAACTTTTTGTCTTATGTACGTCCTTGTAGAATCGTATGCATAATGGCCTACTTTTAAATATTTCAAGATGATCTTCTTCAACTAAAATGTTCAAAACAGTAAGTTTAGTACAGAGAAAAAGGATTTGTTATTTAACTCAAATGCTATGATGTGGAAAGCAAGTGTCAAGTTATCACAATTCTCAACCTTGGTGCTTACTTTAACTTACTGCTTTGCTTTGGAAATTAAAAGTACCTTATTCAAATTGCATTAGGATTATATAGAGCCTATGTTTATCAGTTGTTACTGACTTTGTAAGCATGTTTGCTAGATTTCTAGCCCTAGTCATCTGGGAAATTTTAATCACCTTTTGCTCTACCAAATCCTTTATAAAGTGCAAATGCATATCTATATGTTTTATGCATTCATGTTGGATTTGATTCTTACACAAGCTAACTGCACGTTGGATATCACCGTTCAACTTCGCAGTCTTTGACATAAAACCAAGCTCTTCAAATAGACCTTTCAACCAAATTGCTTCTTTGGTTGGCTCAATAATGGCAATATACTCAACTTCAGTAGTTCACAAAGTCACAATAGCTTGTATAGTTGCTTTCCAACTTACTAGATTGCCTTGAACAGTAAAAGCTAAACTAGTCATTGACCTTCTTCTGTCAATATCCCCTATATAATTGGCATTGATGAAATCAAAAATGAAGTTTTCAGCTTTTCCTTCTTCTTTCTTGAAAACACATCCAACTTCACTAGTGCCTCTCACATATCACATAATCCATTTAAAAGCTTCCTAATGATTTTTCTTAAATTGCTTATAAATCTATTGACAACATTCATAACATAACCCAAATTTGGCCTAAAACAGATCATCGAATACATTAGACTCCCTAATGCATTTGAGTATGGAATTTGAGCCATTTTTCTTTATCTTATGATGTTTGAGGACATTGGCTTAAAAACAATTTAAAGTGCTGCTAAGAAGAGTTTTGACAAGTTTTGACAAGTTTATATTGAACTTTTTCAAAACTTTTTTTGTATATTCCTTTTGAGTCACGGTTAAAGTACCAAGCTTTTTATTTCTTTGAATATTCATTCCAAGAATTCGCTTAATAGTGCCTAAATCTTTCATTTCAAACTTTAAGCTTATTAATCTTTTAAAATTTTCAATTTCAGCCTTGTCTTTACATGCCACTAACATGTCATCTACGTAAAACATTAAGTAGATGAAAACAGTCCTATTAATTTCAAGTAAAGACAACTATCAAATTTATTTCTTTTAAAACCAGTAGAGATCATGAAGCTATCAAATTTTTTATACCATTGATGTGGTGATTGCTTTAAACTGTACAATGATATTCTCAAAAGACATACCTTGTTCAAACCTTAATTCATATCATACCTTTTTGGTTATTCCATCATGATCTTCTCTTCTAAATCCCCATAAAGAAAAGTTGTTTTAATGTCAAGTTGCTCTAGCCCCATGTTGAGTTGCACAACCAAAGTCAACAAAACTCAAATTGTTGTCAACTTCAGTATCGGAGAGAAAATTTCTATATAATCTACTCATTCAATTTGAATGAACCTTTTGGCATCCAATCTAGCTTTGTATCTAGGTGGCTTCACTCCTAAAATGCTTGGTTTTTTCTTGTAAATCCATTTACATTTTACAACTCTTCCATCTACTAGTTTGTTAATCATTTTCTATGTCTCACTCCTCAGTAAAGAGTCATACTCCTTATCCATGGCTCTCTTCCATAAATAACTATTAACCCTTGTTATAGCTTCCTTATAAGACTTTGGATCATTTTCAAATTCTGTTTCAATTTACAAGGCATAAGTGACATAATTAGCAAACTCAAATCTCTTAAATAGCCTAATAGATCTCCTTGTACGATCCCTTGCTAATTGGTAGTTCCTTAAGTCATTGTCATCATATTATGGTGCTTTATCTCTATCATCATTTACAATAAATTCTAGTGCCTCTTGTTGGTCTAATCTTTCTTCATTGGTTTCATGCTCAAGTATATTTTTGTTCATTTTGAATATCTTGGATAATAGGTTGAGGTTTGTCTTCTAACTCTACCTTTGACAAAATACTACTTTCTAAACTACTCTCTTTCCTAAAACCTTTCATTCAAGGAAATTTGAAAATAATATCACGATTGATAATGCATTTCTTTAAGGTTGGATTCTAACACTTATACCTTTTGATAGCATCTAGGTAGCCAAGAAAAATATATTTTAGGGCTCTTGGTTGTAGTTTTCCATCTTTAGAGTGTACCAAGGTTGTACATCCAAAGCCTCTCAAGTTGTATTTAGCCAGATGTCTAGACTAAAGCTTCATTAGCACTTTAAACCAATTATAGAAGAGGGGACTCTATTTATTATATGGACAACAACATGAACTGCTTCTACCTAAAATTGGGCTATCAATTTAGAGCATGATAACATGCTTCTTACTTTTTTTAAAATAGTTTTATTCACGTGTATCTCCAACCCATTTTGCTGAGGACTTTCTTTGAATTTTCTGTGTCTCTAGACACCATGTTCTTCACAAAAGTTGTCAAATTCCTTGTTTACATACTTTAAACCATTATCAATTCTAAGTTTCTCAACCTTTTTCCTAATTTGAGTTTCTACTAACATTTTCTAGCTTTTGAACTCTTGAAATGTCTCATCTTTGGACTTAAAAAAAATACACCCATACCCTACTAAAGTATTCTTTTACAATACTCATATAATACCTATAACCCCCAAATGATGGAAATTTTGAAAGCCCCCAAAAGATTTGAATGTACATAGTCTAAAAAAGCTTTAGAATGATGCATTGCAATACCAAATTTCACACGTTTCATCTTCCCATAAACATAATGATCATAAAAGCTTAATTTATCCATTTTGTCTTTGTATGACCCGTTACTGTATACACTACTATTACTATGTATATTCATAATTACCGTAAATTATATTAGTATTCAATAAAATTCTTCATGAATATATATAGTAGAAATCCTATACAAACTTATTGAAATCGTACGAGCTAAAGCAGAAAAAATATAAATCACACAATGGTGGGTTGAAAATTATGTATTATATACGGATTAATCGAAGATCATCTTTTAACATTATTCACAATAGTACTAAACATATACATACTACACCAAATGCATGCCTGATCATCATATAAGCATGCATGAGACATATATAAGCATGCAAGCCACTGTTAAGGTTTTTGCTCAAAGTCGTATATATTTCCCCCTATAGCCATAGCTAGCTCATCCCTCATCAACACCTATCTGATTGACTTGTATAGAAAGAAAACACAAAAGGAAGAGTGACAAATCACTTAGTAAGTGTTTCCTTAACTTTTTCTATCACAATCAATAATTTTGTTTCTTCATAGTTGCGACTTAATAAGTTTCTATTCAAAATTTGTATAAATGACTTTATTTGATACTTTTATTTGCTAATCATTTTGAATTGCTATTTCATGTCATGAAATAAATGTCATAATATAAATTATGCTAAAAACATGCTCTTTGCTCTTGAGCCTAACTTTTTGAAAATTTGTTATTTGTATTGATCTAAAGATCTTAAAATAAAAGCATTGTAAGTACTCTATTTTGAACCTTATAAGGTCATCTTCGATGAGAAAGAACCTAGATAGTAGCTTGAAATTTTTAAGATGTTGAACTAAGGATAGACAAATGTAAAAAAAAAAAAAACACTAAAATCAAACCTTAAAAAGGAATGATTTAAAAAAAATTAAAATTTAATTAACTAAAAAATGTGTGCTTTTTATAATTAATTATAAAAAAAATGATTAAAAAAATGAAAAAAGAAAACCGCAAAACCCATAAAATAAAAACTCACAACCCAAGCCCATGCAGCCAACCCTAGTAAAGAAAGAGAAAAAGGGGGAAGGAGGCCCAATGCGCAGCCCATGTGGCTTACTTGCTGGCCCGATTGGAGAGGAAGGGCCAAGGTTTGGCCTGCAACGCTGGTGTGGCATGCACGCGTGCGTTAAGTCAGCGCATGTTTGCCTCTCTCTCTCCTACTGGGCCTGGCGCACTACGCGCTGATTGTGTGACTGCATGGCCTTGCTTTTTCTTTGCCAGTGCAATATTTTTTTTCTTGGCAGGTTGCAGGCTGTTTTTGCGTGGTTTTTTTTTTCTGCTGGAAGAATTGGAACACTTTCCCTTAATGTCCATAAAAGCATGCATTCATTTAGAAAAAAGGGGGAATTTCGTAAAGTGGGGTTTTTCCAAAAACCAAAAAAAAAAAAAAAAGAAAGAAAGAGATCAAAAAAATCAAAAAAAAGAAAGAAATTTTTTAAGAGAGAATTAACATCTGAAATCCCATTTGTGTGCCGGACTATCCTCAACTCAACATCGATATCCTGCAAGCAACGAATTTCAGTTAAGCCCTTGAGAGGGATTCTTTGTGAATAATATATTTGTGTTATTCTATTATATTATATTTGTCTGATAAAATACATGTATTGCATGATTTAAATATTGTATTTTTATATTCTATATCAACAATTTATTTTACGTATAAATATATTAATGTTCGGCATGTATATTCTATATTTTTTTCTGCATTTATATTTTGTTTATTTTGTATTTTTGTATTTTGTGTGTTGCACTTTTATATTATGTATTCATATTTTATTTATTATACATACTAATACATTCATATTTTGTAATTTTTGTATCTTTTATATTGATATTTTTATCTATATCGAATACTGTATTTTTAGTTTTGTATATATATATATATATTCAGTATTAATTATTCTAGATACTGTATTTGTAAGTTTTACATTTTTTTATATATCCTGTACTCAGATTCTGTAATTTTTGGTATTATGCATTCTGTAGTTTCAAATTTTGTATGTACATGCATTATAATGTATTGTATGAAATTATGTGTATACATATCTATATTATATATAACTTATTGTTTATATATATAAAAAAATAAATATATTGTAAAAGTAAGTTTTATATTCTGTATGTATTCGTGTATAATACATATGTAATATTCTGCATGCATGTTCAAAGCGCTGCCGGGGGGAGAATCTGTACATTATTTATTTATTTATTTATTTTGCCTACTGTGCATAAGTGTGTGTGTGTATATTACTGGGCCATATGCTGCTCTATTTATCTTGGGTGGGCCGGACTGCTTTTTGCTTAATTTTTCCTAGTTGGGCCGCATGCCGTCTATTTTCTTGGTTGGGCTGGCTGGGCTGCATTCTGTTCATTTCCTTGGGCGGGCTGCTTTTATTGGGACTAGAGTTTTAATTATAATTCTCACTTTTATTCTTATTTTATAAGTATAATTTGTTCTAATCACATTTTGTGTCATAGGATTTAAATAAATAAATATATATTTATTTATTTTATTGGATTAACTAATAAAATTGTTTTATATAATTTATTTACTTATTATTTTTAGACTTATTTACGATTAAACAAAATATATAGGGGTGTAGGTGCACGGTCATGATCTTGTCCTGCATGGTTGTGACCTTGCTTAGCTCTAGTCTTGCACAATTCTGTGAACATGATCGTGACCTTATAAAGCACTACTACACAGGCGTGCATCTTATGGGCACATGGTTATACGTCTTGCTCTGCTTCGCCATATTCATGGCTGAATAAGCTTAATCCCATCAAATTTCATTCCAATTGTAAATCAATCATCATTAACTATATTTCACAGTTAATACACTTCATAGGCATAGGTTTATCACATTAATAACATCAATTTCCACAATTTATTTTCCAAAACTCTTTAAAATCACATATATAAACATACATACAAAACATGTTTCTAAATAGTAAACATCATCATCATTACTTTCATGTTATCATTTCTTTACTCAATCATGCCATAGAAATCATAAACATGCTAAAATCATCATCATAACTCATACAATCAATAACCACATACACAAAAAGTAAGGGGAAAGAGGCAAGGAAACCCTTACCTGTTGCCATGATTGATCAAGTTTTTTTTTTTTTTTTTATCAAAATCTCATTCTCTATCTTGATTGGGAATCTCTGGATGTTGCTTTTATTTCTTAGGGTTGGGTTTTTCTGAGAATTTGAAGGAAATTTAGGTGAAAACACTAACGAGAAAAAGATAAGAATGACTTAAGTAAGGCGACTGAAGCAATAAAGATGCATAGTCGTGCTCTTTAAGAGCGTACAGTCGTGCATGATTGGAAAAGTGGAAATTCTCCACTTTCTGCACTTCACATGAAAAGACCTTCTAATAGAATTCATGCACATGCACACAAACTTTACAAATTGACTATTTCACCATTGAACTCTCTCAATTCTATTTTTATCATAAAATCTCACTTTTAATCTCAAATTTTAGCCAAAAGAGACAATTCTAACCCTAGGATGTTACATTCTCCTCTTTTAATAAAAATTTTGTCCCTGAAATTACCTGAACAATTTTAGGAATCTCTCTCAAATCTCAGACTCGACCTCTTAAAAAGCCTTTTCAATTCTCTAACTCTTTCACAACACCTTTACTAAAGAAATTTCTTTATATCTAAGGACTTTGACTTTATAATCTAGAATTTGAACTAACTTCTCTTGATAATTCATATCATATGCTAAATCTAAGTCCTAATACTAAAGCACATAGGACTGATCTCTAACATATCTCTTTAGTTGAGACACATGGAAGACATTGTGAATTCTCTTTATATTAGTAGGTAATATGAGTCTGCATGTAACTTTCCCACTTTCTCTAGTATCTCATATAGGCTAATAAATTTAGGGGTAAGCTTTCCTTTCTTGCCAAACCACACAACCTGTCTATAGGGAGTAGCTTTTAAGAAAACCCTATCTCCTACCTAAAACTCTATCTCCTTATGCTTCATATTAGCATAACTTTTCTATCGATCTTGGGCCTAGCTCATCCTTTATCTGATAACTTTGATCTGCTCAATTATCCTCTAAGTCATCTCTGGACCAATTGCAGTCTCCAAGGAATCTCTTTCTCCAATCTTATCCTAAAAAAGTAGAGACCTGTACTTGTGACCATATAAAACCTCAAATGGAGCTATCTGAATGGTTTTTTGATAATTATTATTATGTGCAAATTCCATGAAGGGAAGCGAATCTGCCTAATCGATCTAGAAGTTCATATAATAGACTCTTAACATATCCTCCAAAATCTGGTTCATTTTCCCAGTCTAACCATATATCTAAGGGTGATATGCTAACTAAATTGTAATTTGGTCCTCAAAGATCTTTGTAAACTACTTAGAAAGCTGAGAAAAATCTGGAACCTCTGTTTGAAACAAAACCCTAGGAACCCTATGAAGTCAGACGATCTCTTTAACATATAATTGCCCTAACTGATATGTAATCATGCCCTGTTTGGTTGGTAAGAAATGAGTTGATTTACTGAATCTATCTACTATTACTTAGATACTGTTGAACCCTTTTTGAACTCTGGGAAGGATTGAAAGAAACCATAAAGATCTCTTCCTATTTTTATTTAGGAATACTCAAAGGAAGTTGTAATGACCCAAGGGTAGAACTGTCTTTTTAGATTCTGAATCCAAGGGTAAAAGAGAGATTTCTTTGTTAGGAAAGAGTTTAAGAGCGTTCAGGAGGTAGAAAAGTCATTTAGAAGTCCTTTGGGGCTTGGTTTTAGTTCTACGCAAGGTGGGTGGAAATGGCAATTTTACACCGCACACACGACCGTGTGCCTAGGACACATGACCGTGTGTCTTGCCTCAACCAGATATATTTGTGTTATTTTCTCAGTTTCACGCAGTTCCAGCTTTCCCAACTTATTTCTCTTCTTCTTCCCTCAGCTCTAGTGAACCTTAGATTGGGTGAGAGAGATCCCCCACCAGCTCAACTTCAGATTAGAGATCCAAAAGCTTCCAGAGAGAGAGGTCCAGCTTCTATGGCGCGAGGTAAGTATTTTCCTTACCTCTTTCATTGTTTTTAGAACATGTTTGCTGTTTCCAGCTGATAAGAACTTTATGTGTGCTTGTTTGAGATGTATTCAGCATGCTTGAGCTTGAGTTGATGCATGATTGGATGATTGAGTGGCTATTTCCATGTTTATATGTGTATATGTTCGTATATATGAGTTATATGCTTTATTTATGATGTATGACGTGTTTGAGTTGATGAAATGATGATTATTCGCATGCTAGCAGTAGTAGAAATTGTGTATGTTTGATGATCTAGAGTGTGGAAGTGTTTGGTGTGAGAATTTCTGGATTTCCAGATGCGATCTGTAGAATCTGGGTTGAGCACACGCCCGTGCGCCTTGGATGCACGCCTCTATGGCCTCAATTCTGCATGGACACGGCCTTGCATGTTACCCGTGTGCTTGTGAAAATCCAGACACACGCCCGTTTGTCCATTCCCAATTCCACACGCCCGTGTAGGCAAGACACGAGAGTGTTTTGGGGGCAGCCACACGCCCGTTCAGTGCAATACACGCCCGTGTGCCTAGCTTTGCACGCCCATGTGTTGTACCACACGCCCGTGTGTCCAGCCAAGATTTCATGAAATTAATTCCAGAAGCTAGCACGCCCAGACGCACGAGAAGCACACGATCCTGTGTGCTTTGACACACATCCGTGCACTTAAGAAAAAGAAGAAAAGAAATTAAAAGAGAATTAAGCCAGTCCAAGCCAATTCTAAGCACACAGAACTCAGTAATAAGATGATAAAACAACATATCTTGCATGATTATCAGCATTTAGCACGACATGTCATATCAGATGTTTTCAGACTGGATCCAAGGATCCAACAACATGGTTTTCAGATATATATATATGATTTATCATATATCAGATAGACATGGATACGATGGGGCACCTGTGAGTTCGCACACCCGCTAGAGAGGGAAACCAATGTCCGCTAGAGAAGACATGGTCATTGACCAAGCTCGTTAGAGAGAGTGCTGGTTGTGCATCAGTAGATTCAATAGGCTTTTGAACTCACACGGCCAGGGTGCCGAATCCCTATATTCATCAGTCTAGCCAGCATAGTAGATTTTCAGATACAATACTTTCTGATATAGTTTTCAGCATATACTATATGTATATATTCAGGATCTTCGGATCACAGTTTTATTATCGAAAAGTGTTTTCAGAAAAGACAGTTTTACAAAAAAATCAGGTCTACGGGCAAGTTTTACAGCTTTTCAACATATACATGACATCAGCATATACATTTTATGTCATGTACAGCATCTCATGAAAAACAAAATAGTAACAGATCAAAACAGAACAGTATGCAGGAAATAAATAATACAGTAACTGATATACTTCGGTATATCAAGAGAATCAGATTAAGAAAACAGAACAGCAGAATCTCCTACGTGACGAGTCATGTAGTCAGTTAGTGTTTGACCTACGAGTGTTTGAGTTTGGAAACGCTTGCTGAGTGACTTTGTCACTCACCTTTTCTTCTCTGTTTCCTTTTACAGGTCAGTGAGTAGAGAGCGGTTGAGCTGGAGCTAGACAACTGCAAGATTTTGGGGATATGGCTTGGCAGCAGCAGATAGCATGTTGGCTTGCATGCTTTTATTTCTCATGTATATATATGTGTGTATTATATTTTATATACACTGTATGACAATATATTTTTATACATGAGTAGTCTGGGGTTTTCACACTTACATTTAATTTACTAACACAGTAAATTATATTTATAGTTTCTTTTTATAAAGAAAATTTTTATTTCAGCAGCAGCAGCAACAACAGATCTTTTTACTGTAGAGATCCCCTTCTCAGGTATATTTTATTATTATATACAATATTTTTCCGCAGCGCACAGTGACCTGGGGCGGGGGTCGCTACAGAAGTAATAACCTTAAAGGCATTTTATGCTTTGCTTTAATATGCTAAAATACTAAATATCTGACTATGAAGTCTACTATATCCTTTTTCATTCTTGACCACTAGAAACTTTACTTGAGATCTTGATACATCTTGGTACTTCCTGGATGGGTTGAATACACTATACTGTAGGCCTTTGATAAGATCTTATGTTTCAACTTTAAATTTTTTTGTATACTATCTTTGAATCTTAAAATCTTATCTCTAACTCTGAAATTAGGCACTAATCTCTCTGAAATCCTTTAAATTATACCTTGAGTCCAACTGTTTGACATCTGAAGGGCTTTAATATCATCAAACAAAGAATATATAATTTGAAGTCTAGAGACCCCTATAGTTACTATCTTAATCTTCTCTCTGATAATCTTATCCTATAGTTCTCTCTGGACAGAGACCTTTGATAAAGCTACTCTCTTACTTAAAGCATCTGCCACCATATTGGCTTTACAAAGGTGATACTTGATCTTACAATCATAGTTATTAATTAGCTCTAACCATCTCTTCTGTCTTATATTATGTTCCCTCTAGGTGAAAAAATATTTTAAACTTTAATGATCTGAATAAATATTACATCTAACCCCATATAGATAGTGTCTCCGAATCTTGAATTCCTACACATTCATAACTAGCTCTAAATTATAGGTAAGGTATCTCAACTCATGATCCCTTAATTACTTAGAGGCATAAGTAATTATCCTACTAGTCTGCAACAATACTGCTTTAATCCCCTAATGAAAAGTATCTGTGTAGATATAAAACTATACTCCCTCCTCAAGCAATGCCAAAATTAGAGCACTAGTTAACTTTTGCTTTAACTTTTAAAATCTGGCCTTACATTCTTTAGTCCAAACAAAAGGAACCTCTCTCTATGTCAAAGTAGTTAAGGGCTTTTCTAAACTCGAGAAACTCTTGATTAACCTCCTGTAGCAACCTGCCAACCCTAAAAAACTTCTCATCTCTTTGGCAATCCTTAACCTTGGCTAACTTATAATAGCATCAAATTTATTAAGGTCAACTGAGATACCATCTGCTGTCATAACATGCCCTAGAAAAGTTATTATATCAAACCAAAACTTACACTTGTCAAACTTGACAAACAACTACTTATCCTTTAGCCTTTAAAGCACAAATCTCAAATGCTCCTTGTGTTTCTCCCTACTCATCGAGTAGATTAAGATGTTATCGATAAATAAATCATATATCTATCTATACAGTCTTTGAATACTTGATTCATTAAATCCATGAACACCATTGAAGCATTTATAACCCAAAAGGCATTACCACAAACTCATAGTGACCATATTTTATCTTGAAAGCAGTCTTGGGTATATCTCCATCTATTACTCTTATCTGATGATACCTAGACCTTGGGTCAATCTTGAAAAAGATAGTTGCTCCTCTCAATTGGTCAAATAGATTATCAATCCATGGTAAAAGATACTTGTTCTTTACTGTAACTTTATTAAGCTTTCTATAGTCGATACACATTCTTATTGAATGATCTTTCTTCTTTACAAACAAAATGGGAGCACCCTAAGGAAAACAATTCAGTCTTATAAACCTTTTGTTAATTAGCTCCTATAATTGCTGCTTTAGGTTTTAGAGTTTAATTGGGGCCATTCGATATAGAGCCTTAGAGATACAAGTTGTATTGAGAAGTAGCTCGATGCTAAACTCTAACTCCTCTCGAGAGGTAATCCTAGTAACTCATTTGGAAAAACATTTTCAAACTCCCTTACCACTGGTACCTTCTCGATATTTGGTCTAATTGCATTTTTATATATCATATTAGCCAAATATCCAACATAGCCCTTACTCAGTAGTCTCCTTACATATACATAAGAGATTAATATACTCTCTACTCTGCCTTATCTAAATATAAACTGATTAGGGCCTAAATGAGGTCTAACCTTCTTTTTTCCATTATAAATCTCTATATTATATCTCCTTATAAAATCCAAACCTAAGATCTATCTTTAATCTCCTACCCAAAATCACAATCTCTTGGTCTATCAAAACCTGATCACAAATCACTATATCATTATCGGGCATCTCAATATGGATACTCCTATTGGCTAAATTAATGGTCAATTCTAATCTCTCAACTACACTCTTAACTATAAAACTATGTGTAACACTATAATCAACAAATACAAATAAAGAAGTATCAAATAAGAGCAACTGACCAGTTATAACATGTGGGATAACCTTTATTTGCTCCATATGCACCGCATACACCTTAGCTCTACCACCTTTTGAGACACTAACACCTCCCCCAGGTACACCTATGCTACCTTGGGGAGATTTGTTTTAGCTCATACTATTCTTATTCCACTCTTGGGAGGACCTACTCTACCTCTAGAAGGACTAACACCACTTCTACTATGTCTTACACTAGAACTTGCTCTAGATAGACATTTTAAAATCCTATGCCCTGGCTTGCGATACCCAAAACAATCATTTTGGCCTGTTAAACACTTTTCTGCATGTAGCTTGCCATATTTAATACACATAGGCAACTGAGTCGAAACCCTCTCTCTCTGAATCCCCTTGTATGGCTTCTTAGACTGAAATGGCCTCTTCCCTTTGTCTTCACCTGTTTCAACCACTTTGGTAAGAATAACCATCCTTTGTAAACATGCCTCTGATCTCAGCGTTCTCTCTAATGCATTACTAAAACTTTGGGGAGGAGTTGCTTCAGTCAATACATTCTTGGATATAGTGGGATAGAGTTCATGTATAAATTTTTGTACTCTGTCTACTTCTGTGCCAGCCAAACTTGGAGCAAACCTCATTGGAGCATTGAACCAAGTCACATACTCTTTAACGATACTCAACCCCTAGGTCAACTCAATAAATTTTTATGTTTCACCATGTCTATGCTTTTGTATTCTTAATCAAACAACCGTTAAAACTTATCCCAAGTCAACTAGTCTTGATTAACAAAAGTCTTCGCGAGGTTCCACCAAACCCTCACATCACCCTAAACATATAAACTACATATCAAACTTTCTCTTTGTCAGTCATGGTGAATAGGCTTATTACATTCTCTACCGACTCTATCCACTCCTCAACCATAATTAGGTCATTTGACTTATTAAACCTCAAAGGTTAGTAGGCTCCAAGCAAACTATAGATGGGATGTAGTCTTATAGATCCATTAATATCTACCTTCCTAGTTCTTAAACCCTAATCTGAATATCTACAGTACTTTAGAAACTGATACTCACATTTGACTTGCTTTGGATATCCTTCCCTTGGCCCTTGGTAGAACTTGCCTCTTACTGGCTCATCTTTGATCTGACCTTTAATACCATGTCTCCCTACTTGCTAAAGACCTTTTTTCATCACTTCCATCATCATTTCTTTCGAGTCTTTTAGTTAGAGGGAGGTGCTACTCTCGTCTTCAATAACTTTAAGAACATGTGATCTTATATCTATAAAATCAAACATAAGAGAGGGAATCAGAACCTTATAAACTAACTGGAAGAAATAACACTATACTCGCAATGATAGAAAGTATGAGCTTTGGCTGCTAGGGACTATCGGCTCTTTACTCATACAACTTTACAAACAATACACTTTTGAAAAATAAAATTTCAAAAAGATGGTTCATATTCACTATGATACCAAAATGTAAGACTCGCTGCCATATATACTACTATTAGTATGTATATTCATAATTATCATAAATTATATTAGTATTTAACAAAATTCTTCATGAATATATACAGTAAAAATCCTATACAAATTGACTGAAATCATATGAGCAAAAGTAGAAAAACATGAATTACACAATAGTGGGTTGAAAACTTTGTATTATATACAAATATATTAAAGATTATCTTTTAACATTACTCACAATAGTACTAAACATATACATACTATACTAAATGCATGCATGATCATTATATAAGCATGCATGGGACATATATAAACATGTGAGTCATTGTCATGCTTTCTACTCAAAGTTATATATATTCCCTCATATAGTTATAGCCAACTCATCCCTTATTAGTACTAATCTGACTGATCTATATAGAAAAAAAAACATAAAATGGTGAGTGATAAATCACTTAGTAAGTGATTTCCTAACTTTTTTTATCACAATTAATGATTTTGTTTCTTTATAGCTACGACTGAATAAGTTTCTATTCAAAATTTGTGTAAATGACTTTAGTTGATACTTTTAATTGCTAACCATTCTAAATTGCTATTTCATGTCATGATATGAATTATGTTAAAAACATGCTATTTGCCCTTAGGCCTTTACGTTCTGAAAATATTTATTTGTATTGATATGAAAATCCTAAAATAAAATAATATCTAATCAGCATAACTAAAAATTTGCTATGCTGATTAGAATGATGAATACAAAGCTTTGACACTCTGGCCATGTGAACTTTAATATTTTGACATGCGATCATGAACTAAAAACTAAAAGCTAAAAATTGATGCATACCAGTTTATGTATATATATATGCCTGTATCTATACTGAAACTGACTCCTTTTCTAGTAGACATGTAACTCACAGGTACCTCTTTGTATTCACCCTTAAAAAACTACTTAGAGCATCGTATTTTCTATTTAAAATATGTATTTGGATCCTTATATCATTTTCTGAAAATAATGATATAGTATGTCTTATCATGATATGCTTTTGCTGTATAATTTCTTCTTATCTTAACTTATAATGTTGCTATGTGGATGTTGCATAGTATTCTTTATGCTTTGTGCTTTAAATAAATCTATTTCTGTGAATTTTAATTGGCGCACAGGTGTGCATACCTTGACAAAGGGTCATGTATAGGTTGCATGTGCATGTGTTTGGTCATGTAGGAAACTATGCTAGCTTCTGTGATTTCTTGCCTTAATTTTGTTTTTCTGCAGACACATGATCATGACCTTGCCTTGCACAATTATGACCTTGCTCAGATCTAGTCGTGCATAACTCTATGAACATGACTGTGACTTTGTAAAGCACGACTACATAGACACATGTCCTATGGGCGCACGGTCATACATCTTGCTTTACTTTACCATATTCATGGCTGAACAAAGTTTATCCTATCAAATTTTATTCCAATTGCAAATCATTCATCATCAACTATATTTTACAGTCAATGCATTTCATATGCATAAGTTTATCTCATTAATAACATCAATTTCCACAATTAATCCTTAAAAACTCTTTAAAATCACATATATACAAATATACATATAAAACATGTTTCTAAATAGCAAACTTTATCATCATCACGTTCATATTATCATTTCTTTACTCAATCATGCTATAGAAATCATAATCATGCTAGAATCATCATTATGACTCAAACAATCAGTAACAACATACACAAAAAGTAGAGGGAAAGAGGCAAGGAAGCCCTTACCTCTTACCATGGTTGATCAAGCTTCTCTTTCTATCAATATCTCACTTTGTAGCTTGATTGAGAATCTCTAAATGCTGTTGTTCTCTCTTAGGGTTAGGACTTTATGAGAATTTGAAGGAAATTTGGCTGAAAACACTGATGAGGAAGAGACAAGAACAATTTTAAATAAGGTAGTTGAAGCAATAGATATGCACGGTCGTGCTCCTAAGGGTTCATGGTTGTGTATGGTTAGAAAAATAGAAATTCTCCACTTCTTATACACCGCATGAAAAGACCTCTTAATAAGATTCATGCGTATACCACACAATCTCTAAAAATTGACTATTTCACCTTTGAACTCTCCCAATTCTATTTCTATCATAAAATCTCACTTTTAACCCCAAATTTTAGCTAAAATAGACAATTCTAACCTTGAGATTTTATAGTCTCCACATAGCAACACTTGTTTACTTAATTTGACTTGGCCCTTTTGACTAACATATGCTAATCTCTTATGCCAAAGTGTTCTTTTATCTCTTGCTTTAGGTGATGAGACTACTATGGTACATTTTATAGTAGAACCAGTTAAGACATATAACCTATTTTTCATTTCAACTCTTATAACCACTAATGAACCCTTAATGACAGCTTCCTATTTTATGCTTTGAAACAACAACTAGTTGAATCTAGAACTCCAAAAGAGATGAGGTTTCTCTTAAGCTTTAGAATATATCTAACTTTTGTCAAAGTTTTACCACTTCTCCATGAAACATTAGTTTAATGTCACCTATTCCAATAATCTTTCACATTGTATTGTTACCCATCAATACCTTTCCAACATTTACTTCCTAGAAATTGATAAACAAGTTTTTATTTGGTGACATGTGAAAGGTGCAACCAAAGTCTAAAATCCATTTATCTTTAATTCTCTTTTCAGACACAATTAAAACCTCAAAGTTATCGTATTTTTCAGAAGCTATATCTGTACTCCCATTTTAAGTATCCATTTTTTTTCTTGTTTCTTTGTTTATGACAATCTTGTTTAAAATATTTTTCCTTTTGACACAAAAAAACATTTTCTAACTCTAGACTTTGACCTAGATTTATACCATCCTTGTTGATTTCCCCCTTCTTTCAATTTTTTCTTTTATTGACTTACCTCATATATTTAGACCTTTTCCTTCATTATAAAACTTATTAGTAGATTTGAGTTCCTTTCTCTTAGTAGTTGTAACCTTTGTTACTTCTTCTAGTTTAAGGGATCTTTTACCATGTTTGACAACATCAACAAAATTTGCATAAGATTTAGGGAGTGAGTTTAATATAATCATAGCTTGATCCTCATTATTAACATTGATAGACATACTTTCAAAATCTTGGATTAATTTCATAAAATCATTTATATTATCATCCAAAGTTTTTTGTTTATCCATTTGAAAACCAAACAGCCTTTGTTTTAGAAAAATTCTATTTAGAAATTCTTTAGACAAATATAAAGAATTTAACTTACTCCATACATCGATTATTGACTTTTCTTTCTTCATCTCTCATAGCTCCTTGTCTCTTAAACCTATAATTAGTGAGTTATAAGCTTTCTCCAGTAGTTTTATTTTCTCTTTGCTTCATATATTCAAAGAGTTTCTCTTCACCTTCAAGTGTTATAATTAATCCTTCCTTTACCAAAAATTGCCTTTATTTTCATCTTTCATAAGCCAAAATCATTGGTCTTAATTTGGAACCCATATTTAAGAACCAAAAATAGACATACCAACAAGCTCTAAAACAAGGCTTAACCAATTTGCCTCGTATCCAACCTTATTTCTAGGCTATATGATCTCTCTGATCAATTGGAATACCTTTGGTAAGATTATGGTTATTTCATTTTAGCTATCATTTCATTGTTTTCGTAATATAGCTTTGTAGGTTCAACTATACTTAGAAGCACTCTAAGTTTTGTCACAAACTTTTTTATCCAAACAACTTCTTTGATTATTGGATAAAGTAATATACTTTGACTCTATTATAAAATCAACTACAATGATTTACTTGGAGCTTTTCTAGCTTACCAGACTACTATTTAAACTAAACATAAATCTTGATTGGGACTTAAACTCATTTGGATTCGTTTAAAAACTCATATCATCGTATTCTTTTATAGCAAGCTTTTACTTTCTTCTATAAATTAAGAAAACATCCTTAGTCTTTCTCAGATACTTTAAAATGTTCTTAACAATTGTCTAATGATGCTCACTTAGATTTAATTGATATCTAATTATTTGAGATATCAATCCTCACACATAGTATAACGTACATGGTCGATCTCATAATGAATTCATATAAGATATAACTTATCTTATCTTTTACATCTTATGTTTGGGGATACATCTCTTTAGAAATATTTATGCCATAAGACATCAAAAGAAATCCTTCATTAGATTCTTTCATATTGAATCTCTTTAGAACTTTATATATGTATGTGCTTTAACTGAAGCATTAATAGATCTTTACATCGAAGATGTAAACTGCTTCTTTTAAGTCTTTCATGGAAAAAACACTTAGATAACTAGGTCTTTATCAATTGCAAGTTTAATATATGATTTTTGATAATTAAAATGTCTTCGACATACAATATTATAAATGCAAGTATACCTTTACTAACCTTTTTATACACACAAGGTTTATTTTTGTTTTGGATGAATCCAATTTCACCTATAACTCTATAAAAATGAATATTTTAGTTGTTTAAAGCTTGTTTAAGTCCACTAATGGATCTATGTGACTTGTATACTTTATGTGCTTATCTATTAAGAAAAAACCCATTTGGGTTGTGCCATATATATATATCCTTTACAAGGTTTTCATTCAAGAAAGCCATTTTGTCATCCATTTATCAAATTTTATAGTCATAGTATGCCCCAATTACAAACATAATTCATAGATTTTAATATCATAATTCATAAAAAGGTTTCATCATAGTCGATCTTATCTTTCTATATGAAACCTTTCACTATACTAGTCGTGCCTTATAGATATACATATTACCTTTCATGTTAGTCGTCTTCTTGAAGACTCATTTACACCATATGAGTTTTATGCCTTCATGTGGATCTACTAAAGTCCATACTTATGGTATATAGAGTGTATCTCAAATTTCATAGCTTTCAGCTATTTATAGAATCTGGATCCATTATAGTGTCTTCATAAATAGTAGATTTATCATTGTGGATGACTAATACATCATTATACTTATTCACAAGAAAATCAAATCTCTCAAACTCATTTCATGTTTAACTAGAACTATATAACTTTTGTGAGCATTAAGTCAGCTTGCTTTGTTTCACTTTAAGTAGTGTGACCTCTTCAGTCATATCTTCTTGTCTAATGTCTATGATATCTTATGGTTCAAGAACTTCATCAATTTCTACCTTCCTTTCATTAGTTATCATAAAAATTAATTAACTTTCTAAGAAGACACTAGTTTGAGCCACAAAGAACTTTTCTTAATTGAGTGACAAAAGTAATATCCTCTAGATTCTTTAGAATACCCCATAAAATTACACTTTTCAAATTTGGGACTTAACTTATCCATAATCAATTTCTTGACTTAAGTTTCAATGTCTCATACCATTAAGTAATCTAAAATATGCTTTTGTTTAGATCATAAGTTATAAGGAGTTTTTTCCACAAGCTTTGTACAAGGCACAGTTTAGTATGAATACTATTATTTCTAGGGCATAACCCCAAAACAATAAAAGTAGTTTTATGAAATTCATCATAAACCTTACCATGTTCATTAAAATCCTATTTTTTTCATTCAAATACACGACTGCATTGTGATGTACCTAGAGATGTGAGTTGAGATATTATTATATTATCATTCAGGTTTTTTTTTTTTTTGAATTCAATGTTTAAGTATTCACCTTTTCAATCACTTTTGAAGATCTTTATACTCTTACCAAGTTTTATCTCAACTTTGTTCTTGAATTCTTTTTATTTTTTAAAGCATTCAAACTTGTGTTTCATAAAAAACACATAACCATATCTATTGAAATCATTAGTAAATATGACAAAGTATGAGTAACTATATCTAGCTTGCACTATTAAAGGTCTATACACATCACTAAAGATGATTACTAATAGTTTGTTTAGCCTTTCATTGTGTCCAATGAAAGAAAACTTGGTCTTTTTGCCCAATCGACATGATTTGCACTCATTAAATGGCAAGAAGTCAAATGACTTCAAAACTCCATCCTTTTAGAGTTTTATATATGATTCACATTAACACGTCCTAGTCTATATTACCATAGATATGAAGCATTCAAATCATGACTTTAATCTTCATGTTATTCATATTGAGAATCTTATTATTTAAGTTCAAAATGTACAATCCATTATTCAAACTTGCAATTCCTTAGAGAATATTATTTAAACTAATAGTTATGATGCCACCAACAATTGAAAAATAATACTCTTCTTTGTCTAAAACAAACGCATAAATTAAGTTTTTAAAAATCAAAATTAAATAAAAACAATTGTTAAATTTCAAAACTAGCCTAGTGGGAAAACTTAAATAATAAACTCCTATAGCTAATGCTATAACACATGTTTCATTTCATGTAGGTTGATTTCTCCTCTAGTAAGTGGTATACTCTACCTTAGTTCCTACATATATCAAAACAAATTTGAAAACTACTAATCAAGATTCAAGTCCCTTATCCTCGTAATTAAGCATCAAATGCCATCCAAATAGCATTTTTAAAATCCAACAAGGTTCAAGCTCAATTTTATACCAAATAATTCCTTTTTCATATAATAACTTGGTTCTAAATTCTAACAAACTCAACTCTAATTTATAAATACTTTATTCAACTACAAATATTTCCATATTTTATCAATATTTATCTCAACACATTTAAAGAAATGTAGAGGAGTTTAAATCATAAGTCACATATATAACAACTTACTTGGAAAGATAAGGAGAAAGATAAGGAGCAAGATAAGTCATTTACGCCTAAAGAAATAACTTTCACCAACTTGAGGATGAATCAAGTTTGAAGAAAAACTTGATACAAGCCTAAAAAATTTATCACTAACTTGTAACTAGTCTTAACCCACTTGATTGCTCACCACCAATTCTGTTTTACAAGGAAAATTGAATAAAGAAAGGATTTGAACACAATAACCAACTTTAAGTTCAAAGGATAAAAGTAAAGCTTTTAATTTCAATTTTCAAATGTCAAGCCTAGCTTTACATGAAAGAGAAATGACCCTTAAATATGCCTTACATGTCAAAATTTATGACTAAAAAGTTCTTGGGGATAAGTATAAAAAGGAGTAAAATTTAGGACTCAAATTACATGTTTTACATATGAAAGCACAGGTTGGAAATATGTTAGCATAGTACGGTACTATGTCATGAAACATATAGGCTATTAAAACTTGTACTCTCAAGCCACAACACTAGGTCATGATACAAGGGCACCAAAAATTCTAGGAGTAATAGGCCACAAAGCTAGGCCATGGTACATATAGACATGTTACTTTTAGGACAAGCATGTTGTAATGCTAAGTAGTGGTATGTACTATTGTGTTACCTCTAAGGCATGTAGGTGGCATGCATGATATAAAATTTTCCAAAACCTTTAGGCGATAATGCTAGGTCATAAAATGTATGACTGTTGGCCTTGTTGATAACTTATTCACTCTATCATCTTCTTTGTTGATTACTCTTTCTTGTGACTTGACTTGACACTTGTAATAGCCCAGAGGTAGAATTGTCTTTTAGGCTTTGAACTAAGGGTAAAAGAGAGATTTTCAGATAAAAAGTAGTTTTGAGAGGGTTCGAGGGTAGAAGAGTCTTTTAGAAACCTTTCATGGCTTATACATGGATATTCTGAGAAGAATATTCCATATATGGCATAAGAAAAGAGAGATTTAAGTTTTTAGAAGGGCACACACCCGTGTGTCAGGTGAAAGACACAATATAAGTTTATTTTTTTCACATTTTTTGCCATTTTATTTTCCTTCAACTTCTTCTCTTCTCTATTTTCAGCTATAGATCCAGAAGATTTGAGAGAGAGAGATCCAGACGCAATGGCAAAAGGTAAGTATTTCTTTACCTCTTTCACTTAGGTTTACAACATGCTTCCTCTGATTTTGAATTCTTGGATGGTTGCTGCGTGTTATGGATATGTGTTGTTGTGATTTGATGATGAAATGAGATAATGTATGATGATGAAATAAGATAATGTATGATGATTTATGAGATTATTATGAAATGTATGATATTTATGTGCTTCGATATGAATTTATGAGATATGCATGAGTTTTAGCGTGCTTAATGTTAAATGAATGAGATGAGAATGTTTATTGGCATGTATATTTGATGTATGCAAGCTTGATTGAGAAATGGTTCAGTTTAAGTAGGATTTTCTAGGTTTCTAGACGCATCTATAGATTTTAGGTTGAGCATACAATCGTGCACCCGAGGATACAAGCTCGTGTGGCCTCAATTCTACACGAAACACGGCCTTACAAGGCACCTGTGTGCGTATGAAAATCCAAACACATGTCCATGTAGTTGATGCACATGCTCGTATGCGTTATCCTAATTCTACACGCCCATGTAGGCTGGACACGGGATGGTATTGAGGCAGCTACACACCCGTGCAGTGTAGTACATGGCCTTGTGCCTCAGATGCATGCCCGTGTGTTGTACCACATGCTCGTATGGCCAGCCAATGTTTGTTAAAGTTTTCCAGAAGCTAGCACGATGATGGGCACGACTTGAGTAGAGTCTCGTGTGCCTTGATGCACGCTTGTGTGCCAAGCATAGCATGCTCGTATACCTTAAGAATAGTTGAGAAAATCGTTCCTAAACACATTTAAAGCAAAGATACGTAAAACTAAGCAATCCTAAGTAAATTCTAAGCATAAGAAACTTAAGAATAACAAGATATAACAACATATCACGCATAATTATCAAAGTATTGAGCACGACATGCCACATGAAATGTTTTCAGAAAAGGATCTAAGGATCCAAAAGTATGATTTAAAAGTATAGTTGTATGATGTTCCAGACATCAGTTAGAGGTAGATACGAGGGGGCACCTGTGAGTTCACACACCCGTTAAAGAGGGAAACCATCGTCCGTTAAAAAGGACATAGTCATGCACGAGTAGTTTTATCATAGGTTTGAGCTCACACGGCCAAGGTGTCAAATCCCTGTGTTTATCAGTCTGACCAACATAGTAGAGTTATTTTTAGATATAATATTTTTTGATACAGTTTTCAGTTTACTATACATATATAAGATCTTCAAATCAGAGTTTTATATCAGAAAGAGATTTCAAAAAAGAATAAGTTTTCAAAAAAGAATAAGTTTTCAAAAAATCAGGCTTGAGAGGTAAGTTTTATGACTAATGAGCATTTACATGACATCAGAGCATGCATATTATGTCATGTACAGTATTCATAAGAAACAGATGAGATAAAAGCAAAGTACAAAGCATAAAACAAATGAAACCTCTGAAATCAAGAAATAAAGGAAGTAAAGAAATAAAGTATAAGAAAGAATGAATAAGAAAACTGTAAAGCAGAGAATAACAAGATTTAAGATTTGAGATTAGCTTGTGTTCGATGACTGTCTTTGTGAGAGATAGGAAATGTTTACTGAGTGGTTTTGTCACTCACCCCTTTTCCTTTCCTTTTTCTTTGTAGGTCAATGAGTTGGGAACTGAGCAGTAGCAATGCAGTGGTCAGATTTTGGGGACATGGCTAGACGGTTAGTAGCATGTGTTGGCTCGTATGCTTTGCTTATATTTTCCTCATATATTTATGTGTGTGTATTATACTATAGTGTGCACTGTATGGATGACATATTTTTATCCATGAGTAGCCTGAGAATTTCAGTAAAAAGTCATTATTTGATATTATATTATAGTATTTAAGTTTTCAACTTCCGCATTCAGATTTTTAAATTATTTTGAGTAGTAGTTAAGATTTCTTTCCTTGTAGGGATTTTCATCACAAGTATATTTTCAGTATAATATTATATATATTTATATATATATTTTAAACAGTTGTGCACAGTAAGCCTGTGGCGGGGGTCACTACAGCACTTGAGACTTATCACTTATTTTAAGGCCAATTTAAGAGGTTAAGGGCTTTAAAAAGATGTCCTAAAACTTGATTTGTCAATACTTTATCTTCCTTTAAAAATGAAGACTCCATTGAATTAGAGTGAAATATGCTTGCACATTTTTGTCTTAAAAAGCTATGAATTGCATTCATATCAACCACACCCTATGTCTACAACAAGAGAAAACCTTGTGTATAGGTCTGGCCTCTTTGATTTTTTTATTAAATTTAATATTATTATAAATATAAAATTATTATTTTAAAATATCATACTTAAAAATTAATCACTTATGACCCTGTGGGTGTGAAAACCTTCCCCATCTTCCTCTACATCTCCATGTCATATCCTCATGTAATTTAATCAATTTCTTTCTTGTTTAATCTTTTCTTCTCATTGTGTCAATTATCTTATTTTGTTATTATAGTAATTTCATCATAATTGTAGTGTGGAATTAATTATGTAAACAAACCCTAAAATTCTCTTTTTTATGTTGTTACTGTATGACAATTCTATCTGTTGTATTCTTAGAAATTTTTTTGAAAGTTATATGGTTCATACTACGAACTAGCTTTTGATGATAAGAATATGAGGATTGAATGGGGTTACATTATGTCTGCTCCTCATTTTGGTTGACATATTATTGTTATTTTTTTTCTGTTAAGTGGCTATTGAGGTATTGGTCTAAGTAGACATAGTAGAATCATTAATTTGTACAAATGATTTAAGTTAAAATTAAGATGACTTTTCCATATGTAGTCAAGCAACATAACTCATTTGTTTATATGAGACCGTTAATATTCATTTTGAGACCTTAAGTATGCTAAAGAGTATTCTGACCTTTTATATGGAATGGCTTGCCCCTTATTTCTGATAGCTAGAGTTTTAGTATGAGGCACTCTAATACATGTAAATTTTTGAAAAGAGATCTCCAGATGTGTTAATAATCAATTTTGATATATTAAAAACTTATATATTTTTTAATATGAATGAAAAAAAAGTTCTCAAATCAACAAACTAAAAATTTCATATTATCCCTTTTACTAAGTTTTTATTCAGCTTGTTAGTTAGTGATGATACATTGTTATTATATTTCATTAGTATTTTCTATTTTATGAATAATATCTAAATTATAAATGTAAAGATTGAGTTTTGAGACTGATTATGGAGTGTCTTTATCAAGTTCATAGAATGTACTTCTTAAAAGGTCTATGCTAATCAAAGCAATATAGGTTTTTTTAAAAAGAAAATAAAAGTAGATGTATTGTATCTTATTTTGATGAATTGCAAAGTTGGTTAGATTATAGTATAGCGATATTGCTTATATTGCTATCTTTTTTTCAACAAGACATAGTGAAAAAGGTCAAATGCTTATGTATATGAAAGTTTTACCACTTAAAAGAAGAAAGAGAGGTTGCAAGATCATGTTAGAGACCATTAAAGTGATTATGATTAGTGTTGATTAGCTTGTCAAAATTCGATGAACCAAAATCAACATATTGAAGTGTTTTTTTTTTAAATAATCAGAATAATCAAAAGTTGACTTATTGTAGATTAAATGCATGGTAATTTGTCTTTGTTATCTTATAATGCAAGGATTGGCTTTTTGTAGGAATGATAAAAAAGAAAATTCATTAAATCAAGGCAATTCTCTTGAGCTTTTAAATATTCTTACTTCATGTAATGAGGAAATTAACAATGTTGTTTTAAAGAATGCCCTAAAGAATCTTAATCTTATAGGTGCTTGTATTTAGAGAGATATCATAAATGCAGTTGTAGTTGAGACAACAAATGTTATTATTGAAGATGAATTATTCTTTATTCCAATGGATGAATGTCGCGATGTATTGATCAAAGAAGAAATAGGAGTTGTTATACATTATGTGAATAAAACTAGATGTATCATTGAGCATTTTTTTGGTCTAGTACATGTTTATGACATAAGTGCATCATCACTTAAGGAAGATATTGATTATTTGTTCTCCACTTATGGCTTAAGTATATCCAGTTTATGAGGTCAAGGTTATAATAAAGCTAGTAATATGCAAGGTGAACTTAATAGATCGAGAAGTTTGATATAGAGAGAAAATTCTTGTGCTTATTATTTTCATTGTTTTGCTTATCAATTATAGCTTATACTTGTAACTATAGCTAGAAAGCATATAAACATCTTTTTTTTTTTTTTTAAATATTGTTACATGTTTAAGTAATGTTGTTGGAGCTTATGGTAAACATAGAGATGAAATTTAGGGGAAACAAAAGGAGAACATTCTTAAAGGGATTACAAGTAGTGAAATCAAGATTGAACAAGTTTTAAATCAAGAAATGTGATTGAAGTGACAAGGAGATACCCATTGGAGTTCTTATTATGGCTTACTAATTAATTTGATGCACTTGTTTTCTTCTGTTATTTATGTTATTAAGCATATTATAGTAAATGGTACTAATGCACCATAAAGAGCCAAAGCAATTGATTTACTAAACATTATGAATTGGTTTAAGTACGTCTTTGTATTGCATCTTATATTTTATAAGAAAGATTCTAGGAATTACACTTGAGCTATCATAAGCTTTACAAAAGTAAAGACCAAGATATTTTAAATGCTATAAATCTTGTTAAAGTCCAAGAACACCATTTACAAGTAATGAGAGAAAAGGTTAGGAAACTTTGTAAGAGCCTAATTTTTTAGAAATGATAAATAAGGTAAGAAAATGATAAAATCAAGAGTTTTTATGTTTTGACTTGATTTAAATTGATCTTAGGGGTAATTTGGGTCATTTTATTTGAGTTGTACATGTGTCAACCTAAGAGGCTCCATGTGTATAACATGGAAAGGTATAAGAATTTTTAAATTCTCATCATACATGATTGTGTGTCCTTAGAAAGAGAGATAAAAGATAATGAATTAAGAAATAGAGTAAAAGTGTCGCAAGCCATAAAAGAATCTAGATATCTTATACCATGTTATATATGTATATCTATATATATAGTTATGGCATAACATAAATCAAAAATATAGACAACAAGATATCTAGAGAAAAGAAATGCCTATAGAGCAACAAGTAGGCTAGTAAAGTCCATTAGAAAAGGAAATATAAGAAGCCAATAAAAGAAATCAGAATAGAATGAACTCAAGAATATGATGAGTAAAAGAAAGAGATTATATATGACATCATTTAAGAATCTAGATAAGAAAAAGAATATAGAGCTTTATAATCAATCACAAAAATTGAACAGACTAAAAACCTGCTTGAGAGTAAAGATAGAGAAAACTTTCTTGGATTCTTAAAAACATTACTAGTAAAGAAGAAAGTGTCATTTTTATACTAGGGCATGGGTATGATTATGTATGGCACATGTACAATCATGTGCCATGATTTTGCCTAACACACATAGGTGTGTATCAGGATGCACAGTCATTTGTCCTTTATTTATCATGATTACAAGATGGATATTTATTTGTAACATGCTAAACAATTGTCTACCTACCATCTCAACCATACCCAAGTATGTGTTTGGCAAGTTAATATAAGATTGACCAGGTTTGACTCTGATCTAATAAGTACAACATATAATACCTACACATATGTGTACGTTTAAGAGACACACAACCATATGCTAGGCCAAAATCATATTCTAACTTTCAACTTCATATAAACATATTTAATAAGTCAACTATTTTTTTCATTCACATAATTTCCACTAGGATTAATAAATCTTATGCCTATAGAGCTCAATCAATCTTTATGTGGGTATGAGCTACAAACTCTCTACTAATCTAACCTTATCTAGATTTAAGTGAAACCTAGAAATAAACCATAAGTGACCTTTAGAAATACATCATGACCATCATCTCAGTTTCTCTTCTACGTGATCTAATATTAATTTATACCAAATGACATTGATTAGGTAATAATCAAATCTTACTTAATATAGCTACATATTTGTCATCATGGATACCAATCAATGAACTGATATAAGATACTAATCTTGTGCTTAAGAGTTATGAATCTTTTATTGGTTCATTGTAACTTATGTATAGATCTCAATACAACGAAACACCATTTTTATGGTAACTTATGTTATAGCAGCATATTAGATGGTGTCAAACTATACCAATCTTTGCATAGAGCAGTTTGTTGTTCTTAAGGTAAAAGATGACATGTACTCGTCATATTAAAAGGATGTATCTATAAACATAAAAGTCATCTACTATATGAAATTCTCTTATCGAGCCAATCTAGTGAACATGCCTACTGTATAGCATGCACCCATGTATTGGACCAAGCTATAAGCAACATTTTCAATACGTATAAATTGTCATCTCCTTTTGATAGAGTTGTTTAACACTATGATAGTCTTATCAATATTACTATTACCTTGGATATGGATAGTATTGGGCCTATAAATAGTTTCCATAATGATCACTTTCACAAGTATATATGAAAAATACGATTAACTTATCTGATTCTCTAACTTAGTTATACCACTCTAAAAGCATATTGTTTTTATAATTATATTCATAAACCATGCACAAAATTGAATAAACAATATAAATGTTTATAGTAACTCAATTAGCTAAATGGCATTTGTCCTAACAATCTCTCACTTGTACTTATAGCCAATTATACATATGTTTATTCCCATATGAAGTTATGGGCCTGTTACACTTCTGTTGTAGTGGAGGCTCTATTAATAATTCATCCAAATTGTCTTTTGTATCCACCTTTATTATTTGCATAACTTCATGTTAAATAATCTCTCTAACAAGGTAGCTTTGTTTGAGAATATGTTTGGACCTTTGGTAAGACTATGGTTCTTTTGCTGGTGCTATTGCTTTATTATTGTTGCAATGGAGCTCAACAAGATCAATAATGCTTGGGACTACTTTAAGCTTTGTCTTTATCCAAACTACTTTTTTTATTGTTTCAATAAAGGTTATGTACTCAAACTCTATTATAGAATCAACAATAATACTTTGCTTAAAGGTTTTCTAGCTAACTACATTCGTATTCAGACGAAACACAAACCTTGGTTGGGATTTAAATTCATCATGGTCTTTTCAAAAGCTAAAATCATTGTATCCTTTAATAGTAAGCTTTGTTTCTCTTCCATATATCAAGAACATATCTTTAGTCCTTCTTAAGTACTTTAATGTATTCTTGAAAGTTATCCAGTGTGTTTCACCTAGATCATATTGACATTTGCTACAAACATTTGCTACAAACATTTAAAGCATATGAGACATCAACCCTTACACATAACATGACATATATGATAGATCTAGTAGTTGATACATATGGGATTTTACTTATCTTTTTTCTTTTTTCTAGCATCCTAGGATATATTTTATTATAGATTATATGCCAATGTTCACGGGCATCAACCATTTCTTAGACTTTTCTACATTAAATTTCTTCATTACTTTATCTATGTAAGTGTTTTGACTTAGTCTAAGCAGCTTACATAATCTATCATGATAAATCTTGATGTCAAGGGTGTAACTTCTCTTAAGTTATTCATGGAGAAACACTTGGATAACCAAGTCATTATTGATTATAAATATAGTATATCATTTTCAATGTCATCAACATATTGTTAGTAGTTGCCCTATAACCATGTACTTTTTTATAATTTTTTCCTGCATTGCATATACATTGATTATTAATAAAAGATATATTTCTCAATTATTGTTTGATATATTTAATATATCTTCCTTACGTACTTATTAGTGGCCACTACAATAGAAAAGATATATACCAACATTTTTATTAACCTTTAGTAACATTTTTAAACACCACAAACATTTATACTGACATTTAAGTAGACACTAGCATAACATGCATTGATATAATTTTTACCTGCAAATATACAAAACGCTAGTAAATGTCCCAAAGCTGTTTCCAAAGCCTATACATATGAAAGCTTTTTTTTTAATATTTACTGGCATCATTAAGCATTGATAAATGACCTTTCTCAGCCAAAAAAAGTTCTCGTTGTGGTTCACATGTGATTTTCTGACGTTCAGATGACTTTTAGTAGCATTTTTGTGGCCTTTAAATGCATTTTATTTGTTATCCCGCCATGGTTTATGCATCAATCTCTGCCATTCGTGTGGCCTTTAACGGTGTTTATCATGACTTTGACCCACATTTTATTTGTTTTCCCAGCATGCTTCCTGCATTAATTTCAGTCGTTCACATGGCCTTTAGCAATTTTTTTAGTGACTTTTACTGGTATTTTATTTGTTTCCTGCCACAACTCGCACTTAACTTTTGGCATTTTCATTACTTTTAGCAGCATTTCTATAGCTTTTGCTGATGTTTTATTTAAGACTTACAGAGTCGTTTTTTATTTTTTGCGACATTTTCATTACTTTTAGCAACATTCTTTTTAAAGACTACTAACAGTATTTCTCTTTGAAATAATTTTTTTTTTTTGTTATTTTTTCTTTTTTATTATTAGTATTAATCAAATATTTCTTGTACACAATTCAATAAATATACAATAATCAATCTATGTATAAATAAGATAAAAGTATAATGTATTAATTAAAAAAATATATAACAATCAATCTACCAACAAAATGGACTAAGATAAAATTTAAAAAAACCGTAATTTATTAATTCAGCAATATTCAGTTCGACAATACATTTTAGAATATAAATTAATCAATTTAAGGATGTATTTATTAAATATTCAATAAAATAAAAGTAATAATATAATATTCAACGTAAATTTAGATAAAAATCAATAACATGAATCATAAAAAAGCTTGCTAGAGAAATAAAGCCATAACTTCCCATTTTTATCTAAAAAAAAAAAAGTTTAGCATGTATGAAGAATGAAACACAAAATGAACAACTTATACCTAATAAGGTTAAACACAATAATCAACCAACATCAACATTCAATCTCATGCAAATATTTAAAATATGAATTGGAAGAAGTGCATAAATATGAAAGTAACAAAATACAATCATTTAAAAGAATCTTATATTTTTTCATAATTCATTCGACAATTTTTTAAAATTTTCAACTGACATTTTTAAAAAAAGTAATAAATTTTTTTTCAGAACATTAGCCTTGCTTCAACACAAAAGAAGCTAATGACAATAAAAGGTGATTGCAGAATGTGACAATGACAGATAGTAGTGGCGACGTAGGATGTTTGATCGATAAACAAGCAAAGGAGATGACATTTTAGGCAAAGCAGATGGCAAGTTGGGATGTTCATGGTAAAGCAAAAACTCAGTTGGGCTATTCATGACAAAAGAAAGAAATGCATGGCGAGGGAAAATGTTTTGCATTTTAGGGAAAACAAAAAACCTTTTGCAACATTTTTGAATATGTTTTATTGGTGTTTTAAAAAGACCATAAAAAAAAAAAAAACAATGATGAATAAATACACTAATATTGACATATACATCTAACGTCTCTATAAATGAGTACTCTAATGGCATTTAAAATAAACAATGGTTAAAACATCGGTATCTTGTATAGAACTTGATCTTAGTACCAGTCTATAATAGTCAAAGTCAAACCATAAATTAATGAAGGAAATTCAATGAAGCAACAACTCGTACCATAAAGAAGGGATCATAAATTAAAGAGTCTTGACCAATTTAAAAGATTATTGACTACTTCAAATTTTAGTGGTGTTTGTACAAATGTTGCTAAAAAATCACATGTAAATGTCACTTATATTATAATGGGCTATTTTAAAAATGTTTATAATCCTAACATTGTTATAACCTAAGATATAAGCAATAGTGATAGAATTATCAAATTATTAAACAACTTCACCAAAAGGTAGTGACAGTTTACACATATCAAAGTTATTACTTATGGTTTGGTGTAACACATGGGTGTACAATTTGGTGATCATATTCACTAGATAAGCCTATAAAAAGGATTCCATATAAATAGTGACTCTTATGTTTATGGAAACATCCTCTTAACTTAGTGAATATATGTGATCCTTTGACCGAGTTTCCAGATCATCTTATGTTAGGATCGATGTAGTTTGATATCATCAAAAGTACCACCATAAATGTGGAATTATAAAGGTGAATAATTAGTTGCATCAAGATTAACATAAAGGTTATGTTTGATTAACAAAAGATTTATCACTCTTGAACACAAAAGTAGTGTCTCTAGTAGGCTCATTGATACATGTTCATGACTAATAAATCTATAGCCATAGTAAAATCATATTATAGCCCAATCAAATATATCCAATCTGAACATATATCAATTCAAATAAAGAACAAATAAGATTGACACATATCTATGTCTCATCCTTGAAAGACATAATATGATAAAAAGATTGTATTTTTTGCTAACTATTAGGTTGTATAAGTTGAGAATTGTTCATAAAAAGACATTCTATTAATCAGGTGATTATATCATCTTGCCAGAGGTCTCTTATGGTCTATGTCTAGATTTCACCTTGAATCTAGATACGACTAATCTAGTAGGATGCTTATAAGTCATACACAATAAGGATTGATTAAATTATAGAGGCATGGGATCAATTGATCTTGATAAAGGACTAAACATGCATTGTCATCAATGACTTGCCAAATCTAAAGGATAAGGTTGAGAGTCAAAGTTTGGGTTTTGACCTAATACGTGATTGTGTCTCATTCAGACGTACAATTGTGTGTTTGGATATGTGAAAAAATCTTGTTGTGTTCATTGAATTGGTTTAGATAAAATCAAATTCGATTTGAATTTTGAAAACTTGCTAACACATAGACATGTATACTTGAAGTACGTCATACAAACATGCATACATACATATATATATATATATATATATATATATATATATATATATATATATATATATATATATATATATATATATATATATATATATATATAACTTATTTGATATAATAGTATTACATATTTTCCTTGTTCATAATATATATATATATAAGCAAAAATCTTCAAACATTCATTTACAATCATAATGCAAAAATAACATCTTAATCAAATAAATAATATAAATTCATTTTTGAATAAATAGTATCTCTTTATTTAAATTTTATTAAAACTTCATATAATGCAAAAATTAAACGAAAATAAGTTTAATTAAAAGGAAATTAATTAAAACAACAAGATTTAGTGCATTTCATACATTTTCATGACATGGCATGCCAATTTAAATGATTTTAAGTTAAGATATGAAAAATAATAATGTCATGTTTTTGGATCTTTGGATCAAATATGCATTTTTTATGAAAAGTAGAAAAACAATATTTCAGACATTTTTTAAGAATGGATACGAAGGGACATTTATGGGTTTGTATGCCCATTAGAAAAGGAAACCAATATCCATCAGAAAAGGCATTGTCATTGACTAAGTTTGTTAGAGAAAGTGTCGGTCATACATTAGTAGAACTCACATGGTTGAGGTTTCAAATCTTTGTGCTAATCAATTTTATCAATATATGAGTTTTTATGAAAAATGATGATATTATAATAATTTTTATGATGAGATCTTCGGATCGATTATAATAAGTATTTAGGATAAGATCATTGAATCAATTATGATAAGTTCAAGAATATGATTTTTAAGAATGAAACCTTCAGGCTTTTTAGCATGTTTTATGATATGACATACATGTCATAGCATGATTAAAGAGAAAAGAAAAGTAAGATTTATGAAGAATTAAGAAATATGAATAATATAATATCCATAAGAAAATTTAAACAAGACATTAAGTTAAGAATCATGAATTAAGTAATAAAGACTAATACTTTTAAGATAATAATTTAAGGATTAGGGTTATGTATGTTAAATTTAAAAGTTTACTTATTGAATGACTTGTCACTCATTCTAATCTATTTCCTTGCAGGTTAAGTTGTTTTGCATGTTGAGTAGTTGTACATGAGAGGTTGCAATTATTAGGATTGCAGTTAAGTTTTATATATTGTTTATGGTTATATTTGAGATTTATGTACAGTTATGTTTATAGTTTTATGTTTTTGAAACAATTATCATGGTTTATATTGTATATAATACTATGTTTTGTGTCGTATAGAAAAATTAATAAGAATGTATTATTCAGAAAAGAGTTTATATTATGTCATGTTTTAATTAATTAAGTTTATAATTTCAGCATATGTTTTAATAAAGATATGTAATGCTATTATATTAATTAAGTTAAAAAATAATCAATAAAATATATAATAGTATTACAACATGCAAATTGTCGTCACCTTTCATTAAGGTTGCTTAGCATAATGATAGTCTTGCTACCATTACTTGTGTCTTAGTTCAAAGTAATATTGGGGCTACAAATGGTCTCTAGAATAATTATCACTTGAGTGCAAAGGGAAAGCACAATAAACCATTTGAATCGTTCTTTTTGGTTTTACTATTCTAAGGGCATATTGATTGTTCAAACATTTCATCAATACACACATGCATAAGTATGAATATGCATAATCAACAAAAAATTTGCCTTTACTAATTTACAAATAATTGCATTATAAGCCGAATGGATTGGCTAAAAGGCACCTACACTAACATTCTCATGCATCTATATGATATGTCTGAGACTCGACAAATGTTTGAACATTATTAGGTGTTATCAGCATTATTTAGTTGTAACTTGAGTGAGGGTGTACTAGTTGATCCTTATGTAGTTAAAATGATAAGTTACATTAAAAGGTTAGCGAGCTTGGGATTCATTATGGATAATGGGCTCTCAATTGAAACTTTTTTTCCTCTTCATGGGTGAATTTTGTCATGAACTTTAATTTAAGTGAGAAAGAGACATCCTTTACTAAACTGTTATGCTTGGTTACGACTATCAAGTAAGATGTCATGAAGGGATCTAATGTGCTCTTGGTTTACGCAAAAAGAACTAAAGCCAAAGGCAGGGGCAAGGTAAGGTCAAGTCTAAATTAGTGGCTCTAGTCTAGACACTAACCCCTACTACTTAGCAGCCTATTATTGGTATGGGGAAGGGAAGGATTATACATTGCAAGGCCTTCTTGAACAAAAAGATTAAGAAGTTGTCTACTTCAACTTTAGGTATGTTTGTGATTAAGATAAATTTTTCTCTTGATTCATCTTGAGTCATTGACTTCGGGTGTGGTACTCATATTTTTGTTGATATGTAAGGACTAAGTCAAGGAGAAGTCATCCTACGTGTTGGAAACAATGCACATATAGTTGTCATAGTCATACCTTAGATTTTGATACCAATTAGTGAAATTGTTACCCCAAGCTTATCGACCTTTTCCAACATAAATTGGATTGAAAAGTTGCTAGTCATGGTTGGTTTTGATCTACATGTGCAAATTAAAGAACTTATAGTTATCATATTGTAAATTAATTATTTATTTAATATGAAATTTATTAAATAAATGTTCTCCTTATTTTCCCCACCTCAAACAATCCTATTAAAGACTATTCTTAGTATCATTGCAAAATCTTATTTGAACAGTTCAATATTGCCACTGGTAATATGTGCTCTAATAATACATGATAAGGGGAACATATGGAAAACTCAAGTGCCTTGCCTTGTTGATGAAATTCTAAAACCAAATAACAAATGGTTAAAGAAATCAAGACAGAGCCAATACTCTTTGATCGTTTATTAAACAACCCAGATAATAAATAATAACACAAGAACCACAAATTACGTAAATCAGAAATGAGCTTCATCCTCAAGCGAAAAGCGGAAAGAATAATTGTTTTTTGTCAATACAACAAACAACACGCTAAAAAATCTCTCCAGAAAACACTCAGAATCTGGTGATCGTTGAAGCACACAATGCAATGAAAACAAGGAAGAGAACAAAATGAATAGGTGCCCTTCTGATGCCTCCGTAAGATGTAGACCCGGATCCTACAATTTTGCAACCATAACATTAGTTCTTGATATTTTTGTATTTTTTAGTGTATGAATTGTTTTATTATCGTAAGAACAACTTATTATGTTAGATGCGATGTTATTTAGATATTAAAACTTGAAACTGTGACCTGAGGCCGGCGGTGTAGTTGTGTTTGAAGATCTTGAAGAAGGGTTTGTAATTGATGGGGAACCAAGAGGTGAAGCTCCGGCAGTAATGGCTTCTGGTAAGAGAAAATCAAAACCCAGTTAATGTTAACAAACAATCTCTTGTTCGAACCCAAAAAGGGTCATAAGTTATGAACAAAATCAAAGTTAACATACGTTTACACTGGTCAATTGAAGTAGATTGAACTTGACAGGCATCAGGAAGGGTAAGAGCAATGGTTCGGTTAATATTGATCCCCAGTGTAGGAACACTACCGTTTAGAGCACCGCAAAGGCAATCCGGGGAAGATTTCACAACGGCGCCAAGCTGAGAGCAGCAAGAGTTTGAAGGAGTCGATAAGTTTCCCGTAAGGAAGTTGAGGCATGACGCCAAGCTGGTGAGCGTATTGTTACAGTTTAAGTTCGATTGAGCCGTGGCTCCTTGCCAAAAAATGATCGCCAGGACGGAGACTAGAGCCATCTGGACCCTTCTGGAAGCCATCAAAATGATGGGAATTGCTTGTAGAATTAGGTTTCTCGGTAGGGGAATTGGGAGATTTTGGGTGTTGGGGTTGAAGTTGGAAAATGGAAGGGAAGAGAAGGGATTATATAAGGACAATTTTTTGAGAAGTGGCAAAAGGGATCGTGATTTATTTTATAACTAAAGAGATTATCGTGAAATTTTGCTTATTTATTTGGAATAATTTATTTATATATATATATATAGATTGCTTAAGGATTTGTTTGTCTGCTCATTGTATAAAACTAAGACTATAGTCGGGGTTATATATAAAAAGCATATCTTATATATTTATTACTGGCTTACATAATTTATTCCTCTAAGATCTATCAATGTGAAACACGCCCATGATTATCAAAATATATAGATATTACTCATCCTTAGATTATTAATATAAATCTTGTATATTATATGATTAAACTTTCTCTTTGAAAAAAATAAGTGAGAGTTATACTAAAAAGGCAATTAATTAGATAAGTATTATTGAACCATTAAACATATTGTTCATAGACAAATTAACTCATAGTACAAGTTAGACTCATTTTACTTAGAAATAATATGAAGAACGAGTGTTGACAGTTTTATGATTTTTGCCTAATATATAAAAATAAAACTTTGTGTTTTGAATGGGATTCTCTTTTTTACTTCAAAAATTCAATCTATTTGAATCATGTTTTTTATTTTGTATATCAAATATATTTTGGACAATTTAAAGGAGTTATTTAATAGTGGGTATGCTTCACTTTAACACATAATAATAAACCTCATATTATATTGTTATTTTGATACCAAAATCCTCCTTGAATGAAACGAAATCTTTTTTATTATTGTTATCCTATAGAACATGATTCGAATGGTACTTCTAAGGATCTTGTTTTAAAATAATGCCCTTTTTTGTTTTTTTATTTCCCTAAGTTTACATTTTCCTCATTCCATGAAAAAAATGAAAAAGAATCTTTATTCAGTATTTAAAATGTGAAATAAAACTTAAAAACCAAATGCATGATCATGGATAATTTTCTAAAGGAAATTAATTTTAAATTGAAAGAAACTCAATCTGAATTTCACATCCTTTATCGAAATCCAAAATTTCATTATTTATGTGACCAAAAGAGTAGTTAAAACAAATTTGTAGAAGGTATAACTAATTGGATTTGACAATAGAAATGTATATAAGAAGGACTATGAATTTTTCACTGTAGTTCATTGGATTCGATTAGGTTGAACTTATTTTAAAATCCAATTCAAAATTTAGTTAAGGTTAGTTTAAAATCGATAAATTAAAGCTAAAAAATAATTTTATTTTAAATTTAATTTGAATCAATTTGTATTTAAAATATTCAAATCAGTTCAAATAGTTTTAATTTTTTACTTAAACTTAATTCATTCAATTTAAATTTAAAATTAAATTTGAACAACTCAAATTAAATTCAATTCTTACATAAAAGTCAAAACACACATTATAGTCACAAGAAACAATAATTTTATATATTTTAATACAATGAGTAAAAAAATTTAAAAGAAAAAATCAATATTCATCCCATATCTAATATAAGGGTGTAAAATAATATAAACAATATATTTGATTTTAACATTTATCAGTAATTAAAATTTGTTTAACGTAATTTATATATTAAAAATTCCCACCAATGGGAATTTTGACATCAGTAATACTTTTTTTACCGTATAATAATATTTTATATTTAATAATTTAATTTAAAAGTAAAATATTATTGAATCGTGATAGCACCTAGGTGTTGGTACTCATAATTATACTAAATGTTTGCACTCATTGTAATATTATGTTAATTTAGTTTGGAAAATCAATATATTGACTTATAATGTCTAAACATGATAATAAAACTACTCATTATTTGTCATATAAACATATAATTCAATCTCAATTCATTGAACCCACTTTTTTTTTCTTTTTTTTTCATTCAAATTTATGCCAAAAATTTCTAAACCTAAAAACTAATGAATAATTAATTAACAGAAAAAAGAAAAAGAAAAAGGAATAATGGCAGTTAAAACTCAAAAATAGTAAGTAAATTGACAGATTTTTTCCTATAAATTTTTTTATGTGTGAATGCGCCATAAATGGGAGTTGACTGTTAACTCAAGGATTTTTTCTTAAAGACAAATTTCACATCATTAATTTATAGTTCGCAAAATTTTCAAATTTTATTAAATAATGATTATTATTATTATTATTATTTTGTGATCAAAATTTCTCTTAACAAAATGAGTGGAAATTGCACTAAAATAAGTTTAAATATATAAACCTCAGACAACACTAGTCAATAGCTACTTTTAACAATCACTACAAATAATAATAATAATAATAATAATAATAATAATAATAATAATAATAATAACATCGTAGTGGATTCTAGCCTTTGAAATATCCTTTGAAGAAGTGGTTAGTTACAAAAACAATAGCTGACACCTTGATATCTCCTGTCTATAAAATACAACCAGCTAGTTAATATTCCATTCATCTCAATTATCAATATTAGAAAATAATAATTTCTTACTTTATCAGCCCTGGATAGTTAATTATCTTATCCCGTAAATATGTGACATGTGAGAAAGTTAGCCAAAACACCTAAGCGCACCTAAGGTTTTCTTAAATGAACTTTCCATCTACCAATTTTTAAAAACTCAAATAACCATCCCTTGACTAAAATTAACAGTTAAATTTAACGGTCAAATGATAAATATTAATGATCAAAAAATATTTTATTTTTTAAATAAAAACAAAAGGTTTATAAAATTAATTTATAAAAATAATTAAAATATAAACTATCAAAATAATAATAATAATAAAATAAATTCTGAAAATTAAAAAAAATAAAAATAAAAAAATAAAAAATTGAAAAAGGTCGCCAACCTTTGCTAATGGTAATGGTTGTAAAAAACCAAATCAAATAATAGGAAAAGACCATCTAGTTCTACTGATGATCAGGTGTAGTCATCTAATCACTCGGCTCGATTAGCAATTAGGTTTGACTGCGTCCACCATCAATGTTGGTAGAAATGATTAGAACCGTGTGATATTTTCTGATCATTTGGTTACGTTTTTAGTAGCCACTATCATCACTGACAGTGGCAACCTTTTTCAATTTTTTATAATTTTATTTATATTTTATTCATTTTTAAAATTATTTTTAATATTTTAATATTATTTTATTTTTTTTAATTAAGGATAATTTGGTTATTTTATAAAAAAATTGTGGTAGAATTTTTTATTATTCAATAATACTTTATGCTATAATAATAAATATAAATACAGTTATAAATATTTACATAATTTAGTTATTTTAAATTAGACATTAAACAATACTTAATCATATAATCACATAATTACCATGTGTATAGTATTACTCTAATGTTAGAAATCAAATAGTGTAAAAGCAAAATTCTACTTTGATATATCTGGAAAACAACATATAAATTTATGTCACTAGAAAGTATAAATTGAAGATATTTTATCTTTAAAGGTTTTCAAATTTTACTTAATTGAAGATAAGAAATTTGTTACAAATCAAAAAAATGCATAGTAATAAATTGTTTTCATCTAATAAAATTGGTCGAATTTGAATGCTAACCATTGGTAGACAAAATTGAAATTTAGTCCTCTAAAATGATCATTTTGGTACGAAATGAGAATCATCCTAAACCTAAATTTAAGTGTTAAGTTTTGGTGGTTGAAATTAACATTTCATCTCCTAAATTTCTCATTTCAAGAGGAAGCTGAAATTGTTCTTGAAATAAATAGTCAAATGAAAAATTCTCGTCCTAGGTTTTCTTAAATGATAAAGATTTACTAAAAAAGTTTTAAAAAACTAAATATCTACTTTTCTTCTAATTTTTTAAACATTTTCTAATAAAAAACAAATATATCCTATATAAAAATAAATAATATTAATATTAAAATAAAATTTTATATAAGATAATATTAAAAAATTATAAAAAATGAAAATTAAATAAGGCGCAATCGCTACCAACAATAGCCATTGAAAACCTAATCAAGTGGTCGAAATTGACTACTTGATTAGATTGACAGTCAGGTCTGACTATCTTAATGGCAAAGGTAAAAAATGGTCGATTTTATGCATGTGGACACTTTTCAATCACCTCTAAATCTTTGGTGGCTATATCTAATTGCTCAATGGCTAGATTGAGCAGCCAACCAAGTAAGTGATCATGCTCATCCACTTGGTTAGGTTTTCAATGGCCACTGCCACTGGCAACGTTACCTGTGTGATAGTTGTTTTTTTAAATTTATAAATTTCTATTAATTTTATAAAATTTTTATTATTATTTTAATATTATTTTATATTCTAAATATTTTTATTTTTAAATTCTTTTTATTTAAAAAATAAAAATACCTCTTTAAGCAGTTAAATCTAAGATTGACCAGTATGTGTAGCCATTAACTTTTGTCAAGGGCGCATATTTAGCTTTTTAATAATTTTTTATGGCACTTTAGCATTTAAGAAAACCTTGGATGGAAATAAGTCATTTGGCCAAAATAAATGCTAAGCTTTGCTAAAATTGAGTGTTAAGCTTTGGTAGACGTCCCTAAGATTAAATGTTCTGTTTTGGTAAACGAACGTAAAATTTTATCCCCTAAATATTTAATCCCTTAAAATGAGTGCCAAGTTTTGGACGAAATTAACATTTCGACTCTTAAAATTATCATGTTAGAATGAAACAAATCATGTCCCTAAAATTAATTGCTAAGCTTTATTAAACGAAATCAAAATTCCATCCCTTAATATTGTCATTTTGCGACAACAATGAAATCATTCTCATACATTTTGTTTTTAAAACTCGGTGTTAAGTTCTATGGGACAAAATTAACATTTTGTTCTCTAAAATTATCTCACTTTGTGACAAATAAAAAAACGTCCTCAAAATTAAATACTAAGTTTTGTTGAACAAAATTAAATTTTATTTTATTTTTGGTAATTAACAAAATTAAATTTTGTTCTCTAAAATAATCTTTAAGTGATGAAACTGATTTCATCCCTAAATATTTTGTCATAAAATTTAGTGCTAAACTTTGGTGGACAAAATTAAAATTTCATCCCTTAAAAGTGTCGTTCTAGGATGAAACTAAGATCGTTTCTAAATGTTTTATCCCTAAATTGAATATTTGTTGTAGTGATCTTACATATTTGATGGTATTAGAAATATTAAACTATTAAATTAATTTCCTTAACGTAAAATATATGATCTACTCTCAATTTAAAATTGAATAATACTAAATTTATAACACAATATAAATAAGAAGTGGGTGTAAAAAAAAATTGTTGGAGAGAGTTTAATTCATTTACTCCATAAGATCGCTTGATATGAAATGCATCCTCTAAAAGCATCTAACAATTCTCAGAAACACTCATGGTTTCCCTTAATGACAAAGTTTCATCTATAAACTTTCAAAACCCAAACACCCACCTATGAAGTATTTTTCATCAATTTTGTTAATATTTTTTATAAAAGAATTAACATACCCTCAAAAAAATAAAAATATAAAATAATATTTAATTAAATTATAAAATATAAAAAATAAAAAATTTGAAAAAAAGTAGCTATTATAGTTGAAAACTAAACCAGGTGGCCACAAAGACTACTAGGTTTACGAGACGACCAGATTTGATCGTCTCATTTGGTGGATCCCGTCAGATCTAACTGCCATATTTTTGGTAGAGGTGGTCTGCCATCAATGACAATCAGAAATGATTGCTAAGAATAAAATCGATCATTTTTTACCATTATTGCCTGGTTCGATTTTCGATGGGCGCGGTTGTTGATAGGTGACTATTTTTTTTCAAATGTTTTTATTATATCTTTTTTAAATATTTTTAGAAAATTTATTTTATTATTTATTTTTTTGAAAAAAAATATTTTTTTAACTATTAATATTTAATAGTTAATCGTTAAGTTTAATCATTAATTTTAATTAATAAGTAAGAATTTAAATTTTAGAAAGTTGACAAGTGAAATTTTATTATTAGGGAAAACCTAGGGTGGGATTGAAGTCCTTTAAAGAAGAATTTAATATTTTGTAGTAACAGATACGTTCAATTCAATGTAAGCCATGTTAATTTTTTACGTGGCAATTAAGGGCTCCTACCGAGATAACTGAATTTAAATTTTTTATGATTTATTAAAGGCCAAAGCACATTGTCCCACCCATAGTTTCAGGCTGGGACAAATTCCCACCCGCTTAAGTTTAAAAGTCCAAACTCCCACCCATCACCTATTTTTTATATTAAAAATAAAAAATATACAGTAATAATCAGGGGTATTTTTGTCTTTTTAATATTAAAATTTTATAAATTAATAAAATAAATTTCATAAATTAATAAAATAAATTTTATATAAATATAAAATATTAAAAAAATAAAAAAATTTTAAAAA